>JABUQX010105925.1:12500-30000 GCA_015478945.1 Trachelipus rathkii | reverse complement strand
TATAATATAAGGTTGGAATTACACATTTTATAACCTGGTGAATGATATCATAACATATATATTATCAAGATCAAAAACTGTAAGTTAAGAGTAAGACTAAACCACCATAAAAAACGCAGGAGTATAAATCACTTGTAAAATAATTTACTTAACAGGATATCTTGTTATAGTATATAGTGTTATAAGATTCTTTTCTAAAGTAATTCAATAATTTACGCCTATAGACCAATATATATAACATTTTCCAATACTATATTAAAGCTCTCATTTACATTGGATATTTTGGTGAGAGACTCACATGTTTATTGTCCCAGACAGTATCGAAATAGATTGTATGGAAATAATTCCCATAAACGTTTTAACTCATTTTTTTCAGTGGAGATATATTTCCAATATTTGTATTTGGGGATAATATTCATACTGAGATACCCTCACAGGGTAGTTCCGTCATCCCCGAGATGTAAGGAGTAGGGTCTCTCGGCCTTAAGGTGGACTACGGGGGGAAAAAAACTTTATCCCTGCAACATCTAGTGTCTTCGCGAGGATGGTTTTCCTTCCAACGAGCTCCACTGCTCTTTTGGTTTTTGTGGGTGTCGCAGCAGGTGGTTTCTATCCTAGACGCATCCTACACTTGCACTAAATTACTTCACAATGATTTCTTAGAACTGACAATTTTAAAATACTGTCATGACAATAGAAATTACTTCGAATAAAAATACTCTCTAATTTATACACTGTAGGCATTCCTTAAATCCTCTAATAAATTCCGGGGTCATGCAAAAACGTTCCCCTCCTTCGTCCCCTAGTTCCACGCGTGATCTCACGAGATGGCTTATTATCTTAAAAACACATGCGATTAAATCACCTTATAAACCTATCATTTTAGGGAGGGTTCTCGTTTGATCATCTGTTGGACGTAAAAGTAATAATATTTAATATTATTATTATTTAATATAAATATTGATTAGCATAAATATGATATTAGTTTATTATTTTTAATATGAAGTAATGAAATCCTATTAGATGGTTTTGATTTGTCATACAAATATATTATATAATATTTATAAATACTATCATCACAGTATATATAACACTATTATTTACTATTTACTATCTATACCTCCACTTACTCTAAATTATATCTCTTAATATTTACTTATAAAGTCTACTTTTAGCTTAGGAAATAGAGTTAATAGCAGCTCTTTGTAGTACCTACGTTATATAGAACTCAATATACACTCTTATGTATAAGCTCCGACCATACCATCTCACCTACGGAGTAACTTATCATTGGACAGTTCGTTCTCATCTTCTCATTGATCACATATCCAAACGTTCATATCTCGGTTTTCAGCTTTCATCCCTTTTCATATAACACTATTTCACGTTGTATATTGTTGGATGACTCACATATGAATCTTCTTATTTTACTTTAATCTACTCTTGCACGTGTCTTACACAATGAATTGTATTGCTAGATTAAGATTGTAGTTAGATTGAAAGAATGCTCAGAGATGTTTATGGCGAGCATATCACTACATCCACTAGTTCTCTCATAGAATAACAAATAGTTGATATCATGATCAATATGAGTGATCTCAACTAGCGAGTACATCTCCACATCTACTGGATTATACAATGTATCATATAATAAAGAAATTTTCCTCATGACACACTCTCTTCATTCAAATACAAGTTTCACCATTAGTTGATTTTGCACAGGAGTAACATAGATAAGATATATATCTAGTATCAGAGCTAATGTCACTACTCACTCGCTTCTAATATATTAATAACCTACATTAAAATAGAACTATAATTACACAAGTCTACCCTCTAATTATTTACAACTGTAATTAATAGACTATTTCTATTATTCCATATTAACAATCTTTCGTACAATAGATATTTTTTTGATTATCTAATTATGAAATACCAAAATTTGGTATCCAACAAAACCTAACTCACATACGTTTTTCCGCCAAGCTAGGATGATATTTTAATTATCGTTTACTTTGGACCACACATTATTCGATCAAATCTATCTCATCAAGAATGTTTAAAACGCACGTGACTAATAGATGCAGAAATAGTATCACCAATAGCATTAGCATAAAGGAAAAATACATGTGCTATAGAATAATACTTTTGGTAGAATTATAAACAAGTATTCGTCCTCATGATAAAATTCTTTTTCAACAGCTGAAATTGCCATTTAACTAATTAATGTGGAAACCTCTAACAATGTGCTCTGCAACAATCGATTATGGAAACTTAAGAGCAATTGAGAACCCAGATCAAGTAGAATATATACGAAGTATACTATTCTCTCACATCTCTCTATTAGAGGAATTATATTTAAAATAATTTTGAAACCGGTCCAAGGAAATTAAATGAAATGACACACTGCACTAAAGGGTCATTAATATATAGAATCCATAGTCAATCATTACCACTCTAAGTTCATTCACCCTCCAAAATGGGTATTACTAATCGGATGATTATAGGATAATACAAAATATATATGAATATTAAATAGAGATTAATTTTAAGTGACACGTACGAATAATTATTCAGTTAGTCCATATATATATAGGACTCATTTGTTGTATGGTGTTTAATTTTCATATGTAGAAAATTTGAGTAATAAGCATGGGTGACATAATAGTAAATTATATTAAAGATAACAAATACTAGAGAGATACACTTGCTACAATTACTTCACTACAGCTCACCTACTAAGTGGTATATATATAGTTAAGCTATGTTGGGCATTTATTAGCTACATTGTATATATAAATTACTTTTATTCTTCTTTACCTCTCTATCTCTATATTATTTCGAATTAATTATATAAATATGATATATTATATATCTATAATTTATCAATTCTCTTAATCCTTATCCAGCACATAAATAATCTATCTATAATGGTAGGTATATATAAATGGTGACAAGTTTAGGTTTGGTTGCCTGCGTGACGGAGAGGTGCGTAATTTCAAAGAGAGAATCGTATGCGTAATCAGGTTTAACATCTCATAAAATTTGATATTAGTCAGCACCTAAGAAATGTTCATGTAGTACATTGTAAGGACGCTTAAAAAAAAATATCCCGGATTATCTTCTTTGCAAATTCTATTTCTTGTCATTTTCATTTTTTAAGCTCCACAATTAAGGTGGCTCAAAGTCGACGGGGAACAAGACTGTGTGGGCACACTCTAACACCCGGCACTAAGATTGTTCCACCCGTCGCTCCTGAACCGAGGATATGGTACCAGAGTAACCCCGGAGTGCTCCTCGTAAACATCCTTGTGCTCTATCAAAATTCCTTACCAATAATTTCAAAAGTAAAAAACAATTCTGATAACTTATAATATAATAAAAGACAAGGTACTGAAAGACCTCAGTCTTATCTCTTCAGTTAATAACCGAACCTTAAAGAGAGTCACACATCACGGTTCAAAACGGCACAATGCTTACAGGAGTCTCGCCGTGTGTCATCTATTTGAGCCTACCTCAAATTGAGACTGTCCAAGAACGTTACCTGATCGGCTTGAAAGCCCCCTAAAAATATTGTACAATAAAATTTAAAAATAAACTTATATTTAGTTTATCAATATTTTAATATTACTATAAGGTGTCAATAATACACTGGTCATCAGATAAATTTGTGGAAATTTTTTTTTTAAAATCTAGACTTTATATACCGTTCCGTGGCTAAGCATGTGGATGGTTCATATATATATTATATATATATATATATATATTATATATATTAATATCATATTAATATATATATATATATATATATATATATATTAATATATATACTATATACTATATATATATTATATATATATATATAATATATATATATATTATATATATATATATATATATAATATATAATAATATATATAATATATATATATATATATAATCTATTTATATATATTATATAATATATAATATAATTATATTATATATATAATATATATAATATATTAATATATATATAGGTCAAGTCAATCTACCGAATCGTTCGGCATGTTAATAGAAAACTATACAGCTACACTAGAAAATAAATATCAATTTTATTTAAATACATGATTGAGAGCATTTTTTAATCCATATAGTAATGGAATTAAATAAAAAACATATATAAATAAATAACGCTTTTTATAAAAAATTAAAATTGGGTTAAAAATGTTGAAAAAAAATTAGTTTTTTGATTAGAATTCGAAGATGCCGCTTACTCCGTACGTGTAAGCACGAAAGTAAAAATGTTAGAAATTTTTTTTTAAAAAAACTTAACGTAAATGCGCCACGGGAACAAAACGAGTAGTGAGATTAGGAGAATATCGGGGTTTCTCCACAGAGTCTGGCAAAGCCATCCGGCAGGGAGAACTAAGCGGAGGGAGACATTGTTTCGTCGCGCACCCATCACTTGAATTCACTAAGGAAGCGCGGCTCTCTGAGTGTGTAACGCACTAATAAAGAAGGAGTGATTAAAGGACGTAAAAATAAATAAGAATTGTATCGAACTCTCCGATAATATAGACGTAAAATTATAAATGGTAACTTGGCTTACCTTTTACTTTAAGAGAAAGTTATGGCATACGTTTCTAAGAGTTCATCAAAAGTCGATACCAATGCAGGTGTTATAGATTATTTTAATAATATTTTAAAGGTTGATTAATTAATAAATATTGAATAAAATACATTTTTTATTTTTAAGTTCCTCGATGAAAATTTAATCTTGCTGAAATCAAAAATGGTATTTATTCTTTTCCTGTATAATGTGTATAAGTTATATTTCTTAGAGTTAATGCCCTGAACTCTAATCGGGAATGCTGGCCATTATTAAATATATATATATATATATATTATATATACTATATATATATATATATTATTATGATATATTAATAATATATATATAGTATATATCTATATATATATATATATATATATATATATATATATATATATATATATATATATAACATATATATATTATATAATATATACGAGGTTACCGCAACATGTTTTGCTCCATTATCAATAATTTCCTACGTCGTCCCACGCTTTCATACTGCCTCCTTCCTGCTAGTACACCCCACATTCCCCTCTCATACTTAATACCTTTCGAGCTACCTACCTCTACTCCTCCTCATCACTCCCTCGCCTCGCTTCTTTCAGGGTTTATTTGTATGTCCTGGGGCATTCTCATACCTGATTCTTATTTTGTTGTTGTTGATTGTTTGAGTTGTTTTTAGTTGTTGTTGATGTATTTGTGTTTATTTGCCGTTGTGCTTTTTTTTCTTTGTTTGACTCTTCGTTTTACTCTTTCAGCGCTGTTGTCCCCTCGCTCGCCCCATGGAGTGTATTTGGGGTGGGCGTCTATACTCGGTGCGCACTCCGTAAGCGTACCACCGGTACTATACGATACAATGCAATAATTCGACGCTCGTCTAAACGTCTAGTTGCCGCCCTTTTATGTCACCACAACATGACAAACGTCGAAAAGAAAAGCCCAGCCTTAGCCGCCCCTTGTACGCATATCCTAATCCGGGACTTCAACCGCCCTCGAGAGCTCGTCACAGACAGAATATCCACCCTAGAGCTTCACGGGACCGCGCGGACCCTCACTATGGGTAAAATCGTCAATGTCACGCGGCTCTCCATACACCTCCCACACCCCTGGTGACCCATGGGCACCGCTCCAGTCAAGAAGCAGTCAATACATAAACTATCATATATAGCCCACCATCATAATCATAATTATTACACATATATTTAAACTAAACTGTAGTATGTAATGCTTTTTCAAAGTAACCAATTCCGGAGTTTCCTAATCACTGTGGTCTAATTCTGTCACTATTTTAATTCTCTATCTCACTTTCTAATAACATTATATCGTTTTTTCATGACTACATCTGAAAAACATTTATCTTATTACGTAATCCCTACTATTATAAATTATATATTATATATATATATATATATATATATATATTATATATCACTCAAGTCACGGTCGGTATCCCATAACTAACACTCTAATCACACTTAATATCACATATTACTACGCTTATGAATCAACTACGGCATTATAATGCATATTACATCCTTTCCATACATGGACCAAACGCATTCATTCAATAACATTAACTTAAATCAAAAATATGTCCGAGTAATTTAACAATGCTTGCTCATCGAGGTGACTGGTTCATATAAACACCTTTTGCTCATTGTCACGATCCAACAAAGAGAGTGCTCACACTCCTATACTATACAGTACGTTCAAGTGCAAATTTGCAAGCCTCCACTCTCCGTTTTAACTACCAATATTCTTTACATACGAATCTAGGCCTTGAAGTCACCCGAAGTTTCGCTATTCTCTCTCAAATCAACCACTACCTTGTACGAGAGGCTAGGAGACGAGCCGACAGAACCCGGAGGAATGAACAGAACTCATAACTCCCCGTACATTTAGGCGGGACGGTCGAGAGCTGCCAGATCAAATGGATTTGCTATTAATTGGGCTGATGGATATCCGCAAGCAAAGAAATTTGATAAAGAGTGGCAGGAAAATATGCACGAACGTATTTATAAAAAATGGGAGGATTAGCTTTGGTGGATCAGTCGGGATGGGATGGTGTCTGCGCAATGCTCTACAGTTGTGGAGTATCAATGAGCAAGAGCATATGTTACATACAAAATAGTGAAAAAGTAATAATTTATTTTATATGACGGATAAATAATGGTCCATTTATAAAATTCTATTCAGAGATCTAATTTCCTTTAAGAAATAAACATTAATTGCAAAGTTGTGAAATATGTATAATGTGATTGTGTAAACTGAGACCTCATTGGCGAGGAAGGTTCGGATCGTGAGAAGATTTGTCTGAATCTTGATATAAGGGTTAATTATATTAGTGACAGGGCTGGATGATATTTAGCGCTGTAATTAAACGAATGGTGTATATAAGTTATTATATGGATTATTACGTGGTATGTAGTTGCTGTATTGAGTTTGCAACATCTCAAAATTTGACTACCGTGCATTGGGTCAACGTTATTAATACCATGACATGTAGGAAAAAAGTAGTGGTAACTTCTAGACAGATTTATCGGACGTCTCGTTCTTTAACAAACGTAAATATTGATGTTTTCTGAAAGTTTATTGTATGAACTGTATATCATAGAGCTCGTGTGTATATGTCGGCTTGAAAAGAATTTTTGGTACGCGCCGAGGGAATGAGGCTCAAAAAGGTAATGAACCCTGCCTTGCGTAAGGGTGCTTCTGCAACTTTCTTGTTTAAGCATTACTTGGAAAAATATTGGCCAGCGGTGGTGTGAGTGATTTATTGGAAAATTAACTGTTGAGATTGGGAAAACACTGTTTCTACAATGAAGATCTGAGTTGTGGTTGTGAGCTGCTAAACTTATTTCACGCTGTAAGGCCAAGAGGGGATGAACCCTTACGATTGACGATCAATTTTGATTCCTATGAGGTGGTTCCAGTTGTCGTGAATTAAACTGTGCATTAAAAACTTAATTGAAGAAACTCCATTAATTTGAAAAATTGAAAAAGAGAATGATGTCCGTTCGCGAGTCGCAAAGGCACCGTAGACAAAAATGCTTCTCAACGACGTCCTAAAAATTAAAATGGCTGTGGAAGAGACTGGATTCATTTGAATCCTGTCAAATACTGCGCGTGGAAGGTCAGTGCATCTCTAGTTTTTATAATACTAAAATTCTTTTGTTAAAGTGAAAAGATGTGGTGTCAGGAGTCAAACTATCGCTTAGCGAAAGTCGGTGGGGTCTCGGTTACCCAAGTAGATAGGGGCTTTGCGGAGTAATATCCTTCCGAACGATCTGTTGTTCATCGTGCTTCTGTCGCCACGAAGAGAGGAGTCTCCTACTTCTTCTCGATGCGGGCCGTTGCATGTGCCGTATATACTTTTCTAGAATCATACAAATGATAAAACAGACGGCTCCGTGATCCAGCTCGGCTTCAGAACACAGTTTGTGACCTCTTTGACTCCAGATCCTCCTTTCAACCTATGGTGTTATACTGGTTGAAGCGCTGTGAAACAGATTGTATAAGTTGAGGAAAAAACGACAAACAAACAAGGCGGGAAACGCTGATGGTCTGTTCCCGCGCATTGGAGCCGGTATAAGAAATTTGAAAAGCAGTTCACACAAGAGTTGTAAAGGTGTTGCAACAGCTGAAGGAACAAGTAAGATAGATAAGAAAGAATAAAATAAATAGAAAATATACTATTTTGAATATCTAGATTATGAACATAATAAGCAAATTAACTCTATATATAGGCCTCTAAAATGCACAATACGGAAAATATAAGAAAAATATAAAAAATATATAACTAATATATATATTAGATAAATACTTTAATAAATAATATATAACTTTCTCATATACAATAAATAAATATTAAATAAGAAATATAATATCCTAATAAGGAAATTTTAATATATATATTATATTAATACTAATATATATATTATATAATAATAATATTATATAATTAATAATAAAATAATAATAAATATAATATAACTATATAATAATTAATATTATTATAGTATATAAATAATATTATAATATAATAAATATAATATATAATATAAAAATATATAAGTGTAATTGAAACTTAGAAATGGAAATGTGAAACATAATGATGAATTGTGGATCAAAAACTGCATGCTAATTCTAATAAGAGTGTTAAAATCATACCACATAAATGTTCCGACAATATCTAGATAGAGTAAAATCAAACTAGTGAAATGATTTATTAAATATTAAAATAAATATATACAGAAATCATAAGAAAATTGTGTGACATTAGAATATATAGGGTAAAGTTACCAATTAAATATGATTTTTCTAGGCTGTACAATTACCATGCTCACTAATTTAACTTTTTAATGATAATTCAATAGCAATGTTATAGGTTACAAGCGTAGGTAGGTTTATGAGGCAAGAATACATATTAAGTCAGGTCGATGAAGCTTTACAAAGAGTGGATGCTATCGACATAAAAGATCTCTATATGAGAAGACTCAGAACAGAAAGAAAGCTTGCTAGAGATGACTAATCTTACAATTGTACCAGGTTATGATTCTTAAATATTAGGGTTCTAAATTGTTTGACAGCGGCTCTTAATGTAATTATTAACATTATACTATTTGAAAGCCGATTTCTGATAGCAAAGGTCGAAAAGCCTTATTTACATATCGCATTAATGTTCTGGCCGCCAATAACACTAAAATTATATCTTATGATGTAAAATACATATTAATTTTGACATTAAATATGAGTAATAAATTTTATGAAGATAGTTTTTTATATTTGCTGACGTAGAGGTAAATCATATATAGGTGTGCATTTTATTTATATAAACAACGTTATAATTATGTAGGTATAAGCCTTTTCAAAATGGACATTTTAATTGACCCCTTACAACTAATAAATATATAAATTTTTATAGTAAAAAATAATGATTTTTAAAAAAATAATAATGTATGCATAGAATTTCCGAGATCCTATATCTACTACTGTAACCATATTTAAACTCTATATAAAGCATTGATTTTATCTATAGTGAATATCATTTTAATTATGATACTTATTAATTATTATGGTAAATCACAAAGATGTTTTGCTCATATCCTTAGTAACAAGAAAATAATTACATATAAAAATTTATAAAAAAACAAAATGTAAAAATGATGGGGGAGAGATCTGAAAAGTATAAAGGCATGAACTCGACATTAATAAATAAAGAGAGTGTCAAAAGGGAATGTAAACGTTCGAGACAGCAAGCACCGCCACCTCAATAGGCAATCACCACAATGGAAGGAGTCTAGACAATTTGTAGCCTCACCTTTCTTCATATAATAACGCATGTTCTCACATGTTAATCAAATCCTACAATTCTATCCTAAACCTTTGAGCGCGGCTCGAGCCTCTGTGAAATTATCAGGAGTTGATTCACCCTTTGCTCAACAATGTGTAGCGGAGATAGTCTACTAATCACTGAAAATATACAATAATCTCTAAAATAAATATAAAACAAAGAGTTCACTTAAAGTTAAAGGGCAAAGGTTTTGGTACGAAAAAGGTCTAAAGAAATAATAAAATTCAATATTATAGCTTTGTTAAACTGCATATACAGAAACAGAAAAGAAACTGAATATAAATATAAATAAAAGAAAGGAAATGAGTAAACGAAAAGATGTTCCTTGAGAAGTGAAAAGAGTAGAACGATCTGTATTAAATTACATTTTTGAACAAATTGACATTTTTTAGAAATGTGGTATTATTTCAACATTGTATGATTCTTTAAACCATCCTTTCAAGTAGTCTTTTCCCTGTCCTTATTCCACTTTACCTGTGAATTATTGTAAATGTAGGAAGGGGAATGTAAGAAAATGAGAAGCGATAACCTTTTGCTTCACAAATAGTTATAAAGCTTCTCATCTTTTCGTCTCCAAATGGGTAACCAATTCTATAAAGCGGATATTTACAATGTGTATAGGGACGTGAATTGTAAACTTTACATGTAATGTCATAGATGAGTGGTACTACATGATGTACGAGCAAATTTGCAGCCCCACCGTGTAATATCTTAACAAAGATTGGTGATCGATTCTTATAAACATTCACGTTGTAACAAAGCTAGGCGACGCGCACGAGAATATAAACAACAGCATCTCCCCCAGCATTATTAGCGGGGAGAGTAGATGCCAGACTCATTATTACAAATATTATTTAGCTTTAAGGAATCCTACATGGAGCAAATGCTACCTAAAATGGGGAGTTAGTTTGTGATATCAATCGAGGGAGGATGCTTTTTTCTGCATCTCTCCCGTTTAATCCATCATAGTAATACAATAGATAAGAAATAATTATTTACTACGATAATAATCCATTTTATAAAATCATCTCTATTCCTTTAGAACAATAAAACATTTATTGGCAAATTATTATAGTATTGGATTGTGTAACGACTCTCTTGGCAGGAAGTCGCATAGAGATTTGTCTGAATCCTTTGATATATAATAGGTTATATTATATTAGTGATCAGAGTCATATTATTTGCGCTGTTAAATTAACGAGTGTTTAAGTTTTTATTATGCGATTATTCTACACTCATTATCATATAATTCACCATTCATTTATCATGATTGTACATATTCAAGTAGGTATCCAGATTACTTTGCTCATAGTTTAAATAAAACCATTTAACATTTTACCTGAGGTTTTTCACACACTCAATTAATTGATTTATAATTTATTCACTTAATTAAGCCTCGCACACAAAGTTGTTTCTATATAATATATTATATATATATATAATATTTATATATATATATTATATATTATTACTATTATAATAAATTAATTTAGTTAGCGTAAGAGTGGGAGTGGGGTGGGTTTGGGGTGAAGCTTTGTGAACCAAAAACATGACTAAAAAGTTCCTGTTTAGAGGCCAATAGTTATGAGAGCTATTGACAGCGTCTATTTTAACGTTTTTGTTTCTGATTATTGTGTATTTATGTTACCTTGTGTTAATACATAGTAGTGTTAATTCTCGCGCAAAATGCAATTTCAAAATGCTAAAAAGTGAATGCGTGATATGTATAAATATTATAATGTATTATATATTAATATATATTATATATAGTATATTACTATTATTAAATTATATCTAATAATATAGTTAGTATTATCTAGTAAATGATATAACATATTAATCTTATGTAACTGCTCGCTCCTCTCTGTTGCTCTAGTGTGAGAAGAATTGATCAAATGATTAATGTATATAAGTATCAATAATATATATGTAAATAAAAAATAAGGTATAAGAAGAAATATTAATTTATTATGTACATACAATATTGAACATTATTATATCTTAAAAAAGTAAATGTATTATATATAATAATAAGTTATTATAACTTATGGAATCATAACCTCAAATAACAAGCTACCTAAACTCAATTAGTAATTAAATTAATATATATAGATAATTTTTATTAGTGCTGGAGGTATGAGAAGTAGTGGAGAAGAAGAGAGAAGATGAGACGATGAATGAAAGAGAGAGAGAGCAAGTAGTAGAATCCTCTTGAATGTAAAATACATTTTAACAATTATAAACTTTATTTTCGCTAATAAACTGAGAGAGACGTGAAATGTTAACGTTTGAACCATGAAATAGTAATATAAATAATGCATTTGACAAGTATGTGGGAATGCATCTAACTAGAAGACAATACAAAAACTAAACTCAATAAAACTTGTATCCAAATCGAGTAAGAAATGATGATAAATAAATCTAAAGCAAATAGCTAGTGCGAAATGGAAAGTGATTTGGACTATGATAGCTTCAACAAGCAAATAAATTCTCTGCGCAAAATGTATCTCGCTCATTATTACTAATGGTTCTTATTATACTTATTAGTTATATATATTATATATATATATACCATGTATTCCATAAATTGTGTATACTCTCTCAGTAAATGAATATAACAGTTCGCAACAAGAGTATGAACAAAATATATTTAAATTTTTTTTAAAATTTTTAATTATTAATTAAATTAATTATTAAAATTAATATTTACTTATTAATTATTTTTAATTATGTATCTATTTTAATTATTATTATAATGTTATATTATGTTTGAATTTTCTGCCCTATGGAACATTTATATTAATTATCATATTATCTATAATTATAATTATTCAATTATATCATTTAATCTATTAATATATCTATTATCATAATAAAATTTTAATTTAATTATTATATATTATTATTATAATATTATTTGGCTAATTTCTAAGATGGTTTTATGTAATATTCCCCAAGGCGAAAACATCAATAACTAGAATGGGCAAAAGTAAATTGAAGTTAATATTAATAGATGTAAATTACATAATTAATAATTTTTGAGTAAATAACCTAACCTAACCTAAACCTAACTTACCCCTAACCTTAACAAACATTAACCTAAAATTCAACCTAACCTAATACTAACGCAGTACCACTCAATTATAATGTGGTCATTTATCACTTATATATTCTATTTAAATTAATTATAGTTATAGGTTTATTTCCCTCAGCTTTCAAATCTAGGCGGAATTACTCTATAAATTATGTAAGCTACAAATTATAATAATATATATTACTGAGATATGAATAAAATTGTACCATATATAGATAATGTATATTAAAGAAAGCTTAAGTTACAGGGTAGCGAAACGTTACAAACCAATACCATAAAATATTATAAATTATAATTATATATATTCATATACACGAACATTTCTTAATTAATTAAAGTATATATAATAATTATTATATATAAGTTATATATATAATAATATATAATATTTAGTAATTATTATAACATACTATTAGTATAGTATTAAGTAATATCATTTTATAATTATGTTTAAATGATAATAGGTTGTTTTAATAAAATGATATAATGTAAATATTAAGTAAATATTATTCATAAAATTACTATCAAGTATTAACTATCCAAGTGTGAGCGGCTCTAGGGAGGGCAATACGAGTTGCGAAACGTATGGGAAAAGTTCAACGCTCTTGAGCCCGCGTACTTATTGTAATAAGGGGATTTTCGCCGACGCTCATGTCGATGAGCTAAACCGAATTTACGCAATCGTCTATAAAAAAGGCCTATGCGATAAATCGCAAATGAAGTGCGCGCAGAATATTCATATAAATAATTTGTAAAGTACTATTATATAACGATTAAAATATAATATATAAACTTGTAATTATATATATATATATATGATTACAGTATAGTAAAAGTAACCTATACAAACACAGATAAAGTAATACATATATAATATAAGTAACCTTTGATAAATATATATATTTACACAGGCGTTATGTATATGGGGGTGAGGTTATGCTTGTATAAAGCCACAGTTTTACGAGATGATTACTATTGTCTTTCCCACTCATAGATAATGGTGAAATGCCAAAAAAAATTTCCTATTGGCCTAACAGAAAAACAATCAAGGATATTAGCAGGTCTGACCATTTTCTTCATATGCTTTAATTCTGTGTCCGTACTGGGTGTTAAAATTAACAAGAACTCATATATGTGAAATCTAGTCATCAGGCCTGAGGACTATTTATTTAGATTAATCAAAAATGTTAAATTTATCATCTGAGGTTTTTGAAGTGTTTTGTCTTCTTCTGATCTTTGAACTTAAATGTTATTCTAATGGTAAGAAAACCCCAGAGTTAATATACAATGGTGTAACTATTCTCAGTTAATGGGGCCATGACCCCACCCCCAGGAAATTTTTTTTAGGAATGATAATAATTTATTGTAATGTCTTCAATTAGTTTTTTATGTTGCTTGAAATTAAGTTAATATGTTTTTTCTTGACTAAAATGTGGATTAATTGGAATATTAATTAATATATTTAATCCCAATTATCAATTAATTGTCAACGATAATTATTGTTGGAAAAAAACGGTTGAATGTTTTTAATTCATAATTTTGTTATTGTATTTTTACAGTAAACATTTTGGTTTAGAATCCGTTGTTAAACCAATCTTGCATTCTAACACAAAATTATGGTGTATTAATAAGGAAAATGAAGAAAAAGTAAATTAAACTTTTGGTTACATAACACTCTACGCGTCTGAAACGCCATTATCATCCGTCATAACCAACTTCAGTTTGTGACCCGTCTGAGTTACTTTATGTTTTTCACATATATATTTCATAATTTTATATAAACTAATAAAAAATTCATCTATAAGGTGAAAAGCGCGTGAACACACAGTTAATAATAATTCCGTTAAAAACCACATGAAGAAAAAGGAAGAATATTGTATACTACAAGATCACAACGACTTTTCTCTATATGTTACCAACACTCTTAATATTATCTTGATAATGTTTTTAATAAACGAAAGCGATCGACTGATATAAATATTTTCTTTCCATTCATTGTGGTTTAACGAATATATTTCAATTCAAATTCATGAACGCCCATCACTTAACCATAATCTTATCTTTACCATATAGTTAACATTTTGTGGTTACATATGGTCATTTTGTGGTACATAATAGTTTATTACTTTTTTCTTCTGTTAAAATTCATTTTTCTTGAAAAAATTGACTCGAACACCGTTTTGAAGTATGACTCTAACTGGAATAAATATATGCGTTTAAGTGGCAAAAAGACACATATATAGTTCTGCCCATTTGCCGCTAGGGATTCGAAAGCACGCTAGTTCTTTTATAGGAAATTGAATTTTAAAATAGCTAATTAAAAATTTATCATTTTGAGATGTGTCAATTTTATATGAACTAAATCAACGAAGATATAAGTATTAAGTATTAAGTATTAATGTTATTAAGTATTCAGTATTAAGTATTTATAATTAAATTCCAAAGTTATTCTCATTTCTCGAAAGTCTTGCTTTTGATACTTGTGTAATAAAAGTTTGTCAATCAGTAATATTGTTGTGCCAATTGATACGCCGTTCATCTCGATGTATTGTAAAGCCTTTTGGCTTAGTAGGCCAGGTGTACCTTACCCATTACGTGATTACTTAAGGGAGCCGAGGATTGAGAGTGAGCCGATAAAGATTATTTGCCAGCTCCGATTCTGGATTCTGCTCCATCATTTTAGTTGGCAACATTTTGCTTCATTACATATTCGCTAGTCGTAACAGCTTAACCTGACCTAACCTAGACTAGAATAACCTATCCTAACCTAACCTAAGCTTCGAATCTGACTCCGTTAATCACCAATTTTCAAAATTTAAAAAAATTCGCCCGGTGAACTCTTGTCTTCCCGCGCATTCAGTACCCCAGTGTAAACAGAAGACTCTCCGCGAGAGTTTCTGAGCTTCCGGCTTCCGGTTCCGGTTACGACTGCACCGGCTTCTGCACACCTTCACTCTAGCAATTGAATACACTTATCCTTCACTCAGCATGACAACGTTAAAAACTATACCTTGCCATGTTGCCTATTGAAAAACTTTTTCGACGGACCACTGCCAACACGAATATTCGAAACATAAGATTAGAACTTAAGACTTTAAAATCACCAAGTAATCTGTGAGGACTGGGAAAAATGTCATTTCATGACGTCTAATGAAATAAAAATATTAATATCAGTACAAAATTTCCTTTACATAATATTTCTTTACCATTTAAATTTGGTCAACAAAAAGAACCTTTAATATATATTTTACTTCTCACGAAATATAATAATAAAATGTATTAAATATTTAAAGAAAGTTTAAGAGATTAGAAGATTTCATCATTATTTTTATTGATAAAAACTATATCTTGGGATCCACTAACTTATTATAAATTATCATATTAAATAATCAATAAATATGTGAAAAATAACTATAGTTTAAAGTAACTGAAATAATATCAATACATAAAATATATATAATTAATAAAATTATGCAATTGTAGAGGTATGTCACCTAGTCAAGGTTAAAACTTCCGTAAACACTAAGAGGATTTTGATAGAGTTGTGCACCCCTGTTGCTTAATTAAGGGTTATGCTGGAGAGCATGAAGAGCTCCCATTGCCAGTGGGGCAACTTAGTCTTTGAACTCGTGATGATTCAGACGTTGAATAGAAAGTGTCAATCCATTTGTCTCTGCTGGTGTGGAGTCTGCATAATCTTCCCTTCTATTGGTAACATCAGTTCTCATCATAAACAAAACAAAAAAAATTGATATTCATTTAGAAGCGAATAAAAGGCTAGAGAGTGAGTTGTGTTCTTAAAAGATTATAACGTCAGATGTGTTCTTTATATTTTCGAGTTAGACAGTTAGGTGAATATTGAGGAGCTAGAGAGTTAAATGTGTTGGTGAAGGATTAGGAGCTTTGATGTGTTGTGAAATGGTGAGATAATTATATATGTTATTGAATGGTTGAACAGTTATATGTGCTACTGAAGGGTTATACAGCTAGATAAGTTGTTAAAGGGCTAGACAGTTATATGTATTTTTGAAGGATTAGTCAATTAGTTTCACAGTTGAAGGGTAAGACAGTTAGATGCCTTCAAAGGTTAGACAATTGGATCTGTTATTTAAGAGTTAGACAGTTATATGTGCTGTTGAATGGTTAGACAGCTAGATAAGTTGTTAAAGTTTTAGATAGCTATATGTATTTTTCAGTGGCGAGGCATTATAAGAGGCTGTGAGGCTCAGCCTACCCAAATTATTTTCCTATATAATTTTTCATTAATAATGAACTGATAGGTAATCAAGTACTTAACAAATAGCAACATTTTATTATGTTTTTAACATATTAAAATAGTGAAATTTCTCCCTAAACCTAGATCAATAAGCACTTTGAGGCTATAGCTGCCTCGCCTCGCTACATTAACGACCGGAGTAAACGGAGTCCTTAGGGCCTCTTGTGCAATTTTAAGAAT
>JABUQX010105924.1:10000-16336 GCA_015478945.1 Trachelipus rathkii | reverse complement strand
TATATGAGAAATGAGTTATATGACTAAAGAAACTAAATAGTAAATAAGATAATCAGTTTCCCATTCGCCATGAACTGTGTCTGAAGGCATAGGAATTTTGAGTGGGTCGGTAGTGGGTCACACTCAGGCATATGTAATATAACGTTAACTCCTGGGTTTAACTCTAGTTTCAAATATCACCACTAACAGAAGGCAATGACACTGATTTCATTAAACTTGGCCTTTCCTTTCTTTTTATAAAGATAAAGGTGGTTAATAATGCAACACCACAGTAATCAAGTCAATGGAATAGGAAACCCTTCCCACAGAATATTTCCCATCCCAAACTAACTTCTGGTGGAGAATATAATAATTATAAGGTCATCACCTTAAGTTTGAGAGTAATGTAATTTTGAAACGAAAAATGCAAGCACTCGTGAAATTACATTACACAGTTAGTAGTCGGCAATCGCACCCTGAAGTAAGAACCCTAATCGTTAAAAGAAGCTACAGCTATTCTGAGCCATTGCGACATTCGTGAGACTAAAATATCAGTGTTGTAAGAAAGTATAATAGAAATTTTAAAAGATTATTTTTGTTCAATAGTACGAGAAATTAAATGATAAGTTTTTTAATGTTGTCTAAATGGATAATAAGGTTGACGCCGAAGCTTAATTCAAATGAATATACTTTTTTTCGACGGTTTAGCCAGGTTGTTGCATGACATGGGTTCTTGAGGAGAAGTTCAATGACGTAATGGAACCTTCTTCGTGAAGAAATGATAAATAGTTAAAAAAATCTTCATCATAAGAGGAGTTAAAATGAACGATTACACGGTTTGTCCTTCATCGGGCAGAGAAAACCGAGAGCACAATGACATCTGTAAAAGGAAATGCTATGATTGCAATTTCCAATAAATAATTTTTAAATTGAATTTTTGATTTGACTAATAAAGGAAAGAATCGTCAGCAAAGAGGAAAAGTTCCGGAATCATCGCATCTAGAGAATAGTGTAAAAATTCAACCTTAGGAAGAGGAATTTCAAAGTGAAAGTTCACCCTTGAACAGTTGCAATATAAAATGTGTTGAATATAAAAAGATTTTAATATAGTTTACATTTTTAAAAGGGGGAACACTCCATATCCTCAATTTCAGTGAGACAATCTTAATTCTCCTGAAAATAGATTTTTCTCAATTCTAGAATGATGTTTATAGATAAGCATCATAATTTCCTAGAGTGTAAAATCGACTATATTTTTTAAACTCATTGTCACTGAGACGATTACAACAAAAAAACAAATAGAGTTTAACAAGAGAGGGGAAATGGAACTTAAACACTAACTATTATAGATTAAATTGGACATCTGTACTATACTAGAATATAATCTGTGGTTAAAAAGTACACAAAAAATAGGATGTGATACCATAAATAATAATTCTTTTTAACATCTGGGAGTGCATATTAGCAGCTAGTGAATAGTTCAAAAAACATTAGTACTCATTAAACCTAACTTAACTAGAGGAGGGGGTGCAGAAACCCAAGAGCAAAAAGAACAAAAGATACAAAAAAAATCTGCTATATAACAAAAATAGAAGGTACTTTGCCACAGGTACCAGTTTGAACAAAAATAGAGGGGGTAGATAGAATTGATATGTGGCTCTCAAACCCTATCCATTTGGTTAAATCAATTGTTAAGGTCGATCATCAAAGTTCCCGGACAAGGTGGTTTTTTTAAGTCAACTTTTTGCTTACTTTGTGGTAAAAAAGGTTGTGGAGGAGGAGGGAACGCCCATAGTTAGAGGTCATCTGTACTTAGAGGGGCATAACTCTTCCATCAAGAGCTATGGTTTAAGGTGTTAGATGAAGAAAATCAGAGTCACTCATAAATACTCTCTTACACTGTAGTGGTATATATAAGTGGGGTGTCATTACTCAATGAGAAACAACTTCCACATCCGATTTTGTGAACGACTTTCTTTAGGTAGATCAAGTATTTTTAATTCGCGGTATACCATTTCTCTTCCTGCGGAATGAAAAATAAGTAGAGTTTACTTTTGTGTGATTAAAAGAACATGGTAGAGAGTACTTCTCTTTTTTAAATTAAGAATGCAAAGTTTATACATCACGAGTTTAGCGTCTTTATCTCTGGTAGAGGATGAAGAGAAATTCGTCACTTCACTCACCAGAATCTGAATTTTCGAATTCGATAATAATTAAATAAACCTTTTGTTGAAAATGTGACATTTTTTTACTTTTTTTTTTTAAAAATTTTAATTTTCATCAATTTGATGTTATTTTCTTTAATTGTTTGCTATTAATTTTGAGTTGCTCCTATACAAGAACCACTGCAAAAGTCTTCACATCATACTATGAGTGATTTCAAATTTTTTATTAAAATTGATTCCACAATGGATAAATCTTCTTCCTACATTGTGTGTGCGTAAGAGAAACGGAACCATCCTTACATTATGATTTTATAATTTATTTTTATTAGTATATATCAAAATATTTCTAAGACAATTAACATTTTCCTTGCTCTGGAAAAAGTAATTAAGGACTTCTCGATACTCTGTTGGGAGGAAGCAATTCAAGAGATGGTACCATTCTTACTATACACTGTGAAACTAAGCAACGATTTTTAAAGTGAAGGATGCCAAATGTTTGTTTCCCACTTCTCTGTAGAAGGGGAAGGTGAGAACAATTTTAAAGTCAAAAGATAATAAGTTTTAGTACCTTCTAAGAGGACACTATTGTTAATAATTTTTATGATAATTATTTCCTGGAGATTAGGATTTCAATCTTAAAGGTAAGATATATTGCTTGATTATAATTTAATATGTATTTAAGTATGGGCAATTTTGGATATAATTTTATATTCTTTTCTAAATTTTCAAAAAGATATTTTATATCTTCCTCGGTAGGAAAGTAGAGAATGATGTTGAGATTGCGTCAATGTCCTCTGATCAACTTCATGGGTTCAGAGGATGGGATTCTTGGGTTCAACCATCTTACACATATAGGTAACGAGTATGTAGTCTCAGTGAATTGCAATAAGAATCAGGCTTGACTCATATTAAACAAATTTTGCAGATATAAGTATACGATGATAAAAAACAAGTTAAAAGCAACAGAGTGGTTAAATTACTAAATAATTGAACGTCCAAAGAAATGGAGATGGATGCTCACCACTCACATAAGCGTAATAGATTTTTGTATTACAATATATACATTAATAATGAAGAAAGAACATTGCAAGTAGTGACATTAGTATTTTTTACAAGGAGCGTATATTTTTGGAACAATTTAAAGTATTCTGTCTTCATGTAAAAGTAAGCGTTTCCAGAAAATAATCGGTTTTATTGATGAGATGAATCATGAAATCTTACTCACCAATTTACTAATCTTATTATGATAGACTATTCAGTTAACATACTTGTATATTAAGGGTATTTCTCATCATAATATATTTTTGGCGCTCTAAAACAGATATCATCTATTAGGAGCCTTATAAGTTCACGTTATCATTCTCGTGAGTGATTTATTTCTTTGTGTATTATTAATGTATTTTTAAGGCACAATAGTGTCTCGCGATAATAGAAAGCGCTGGCGATTGTAAGTTTCATCGGCCTCGAAGATATATCTTTCACTTCTTCTACTACAATACTCCCAGTTCTGTCGTCAGATGTTTTCCAAATCAACAATCCATAAGTTTTTCTAATTTTTCGTTCAATAAGTATTTCACTGAAGTGGTATCAGTTAGAAATAGAAATAGACAAAGTCGGCTTCGTGAGAGGTCCACCTCTACGAGATCAATCGGCAAAAATTCTCTCTCCTGTGGTGAGAGTAGTTAAAGACATCCAAAGGTTCAGTGCCAGAAAGGCGGGAAATTGAGAATCACATTTGACTTAAAATCTTAATTTTATAAGAAAATATAGTAGTTATTATATAATGGAATTAATGAAAGTAGCAATATGACATTGTACGAAGTAAACAAATTTGTAGCCCATACAAGTACTCTTCTTTGTAAAAAGAATGTTCTTGAGACCAACACAAAAGACCTATTAGCAATATCAGAAGCTATAATTATGTAATCATATACAAGTGTACAAGTACAAGGATTGTACAAGTAAAACTATGTACAAGTACGAGTATATCTTAGTTACGAAAAAGAATGGTTCTGAGACACAAAAAAAGATTTAAAATTTTCAAAACTATAATAAAGATTAAATGCAATGATAATGTTTCAAGCAAAAAAAAAACGTTGAAGCCGATGGAACCGGTCTATATCGTTACCGGTATAAGCGCTGGAGATATTTATATAAATTATACAATGAAAGTGTCTCATGACAAAAATTCAAATTACTAAAAAATAAGTATTTTATATAATATATTACCCGATAAAACCGTAAAATGTGAATACCTATACGAGGTATCACTGAAAATATATATATATATCTAATATATTAAATTAGATAATAAAACTATTGTTTATAAAAAAATAATATTAGACCCTACGATCAGTGAGTGGTGGGATTTTTTACATATATAATTATATATGATATCATATAACTAATTTTTGAATATTGTATATTAGAATTAAAACTACTTAATACTAAATAATGGTGTTTATATTTACCAACACAGGTTTATATAATAATGAAACTTAAATTAAATATTTAAAGGTGTAGACGATAATAATTACTAAAGAGATATAAATATACAAGATAAATATATTTTTAGGGAGTAAGAAATAAAAGAAAGAAAGAAGTTCACTGTAATTGAATGAAGGAGTTTTATTATTTAATATATATATATATAATATTTTTTAATATTAAAAATATTTATTTTTTGAAAATATTTTAAAGAAAATACTGTAGTTTTATTTTATATTGATTCTATAGGAATTTTTAAGCTTTCGTCGATGAAAAATAAAATTCCCTAAATTGGGGGGAAAATTTTTTTAAAAATTCCCCGAAAGATTTTTAAATAAATATTTTAAATTGATGCCCTTTAGGGAGCCAATAAATTAAGATTGAAAGAATGGAGAACTTATGCTCTCATGTAGCTCGCCACAGCACAAAAGAAAACCGTCAATATAAGAGTACAACTACATAGGTACCCTTTATTTGAGCGGTAATTTCCAATTTTTGGGGAAAATAACACAAAATGGATCTCACTCGGGTTAAGTAGTGGTGTACAGACAAACACTTAATTTGATCTTGTACTCCAATCGGTCTCTTTGCAACGAAGAAATCAAGTATCCCCCAAGATGAAATAGCATAAAATAAGTTAAAATAAACAATACTAGGATACACAGTTTTAGCAGTTTTCAGAGACAGAAACTTACCTATACCAAATTTATACTTCAAAATGTCATGAGGAATTAGATATTACATATTTGACATGGTCAGATTCTCATCTATTACAACTCCAAGATATTTAAAAGTGTGAACCTTCTTGATACATTCTTCATTCACCTTCAGATCTAATGTTAGATCTGGCAAAGGTGTAAAAAGCATAGACTTTGTTTTTGCACCATTAAGAGGGAGCTTGTTAAATTTACACCAATCAAGAAATATTTTTAATTTCCTCTCCATGAAGAGAGCTAAAATCGGCTTATTATCAAGCCTCTCAAAAAGTACAATATCATCTGCGTACATAACAAAACAAATGTCGCTAAGAATCAGATTCAGATTGTTAATATAAATATTAAAGAGAAGAGATTCCAGATAGCTTCCCTGAGGCAGGACAATATCAGACCGAACATCAAGGGAACTCTCACCATTAATATAAACAAATTGGGTCTTGTTGGTCAGATAAGATCTTAAAAGGTCATGTTCAAGACCCGTAATACCATATATATGAAGTTTATGAAGCACTATATCATGATTAACTATGTCAAAGGCCTTACTTAAATCACAGAAAACATCATCAACATAGCAGCACTTTCCTGAAAAAGATTCAAGCGCCTTAATATTTACTTTAATGGGTTGTACAGTATCACGGCTCTTAGAAAAACTAAATTGATTATTAGAAATCAAATCGTTACCAGAAAAAGTAGTTACTCAGTCTAGCAAACAAAGTCTTAAACATAATTAAGAAATAGATGAAAGTATTGAAATGAGTCTATAGTTACTCAAACAAAACCTACTTCTAGATTTAAATACCGGAACAACTCTTGCACGCTCCAGAGAATCAAGAATTGCTCTGTGTACGAGACAGCAGTTGAACAGATCGCTTAGAAGACCCGAAAAACACTTTTCAGCATTCTTCAAATATTTAACAGGGATACGATTAATATTATTCCAATCTTTTAAGCCCCATATAACATCTGCCACCTCATGTCGATTCGTTTGA
>JABUQX010105924.1:0-2500 GCA_015478945.1 Trachelipus rathkii | reverse complement strand
AAAAAATGTTACAACCTTTATACAACAGGAAATCATAAACATTTTCGCTATGAAAATGCAGGACACGGGGCCTTGGAGGCAAAGTTCTTCTTTAAAGGACTTCCACGGAGGCAAGGTGCTAAATTATATATTCAAACTCAGCTAAAAAAAGAAAAAAAGCACTATTATTCAGCATCTAGTTCATTAATTAATTCCTTTATTTATCTTATTTATATATAATTAATAAAATAATTATTTATAAAAATATTTGAGTTATCCATTCCTACAGTTCTCTTTTACATATAATTGGTTTATGGGTATCTTTGTTTTTCCTTCAAATTCAGATATTTAGAATTTAAATATATGAATTATTTTTATCCGAAAAGTGCATTAAGAACAAAGTTTAAATGTTTATTTTAATTTTTTTTTCTTAAATTAAGGAGTGTTTTATTAGATTGCTTAAGACAGGAAAAAAACAACAAATACTTGTAAAAAAAAGTTAAATTCACGAAATATGTATTGTATACCGTTTTGAAATTTGCTCTCTGCATTTTTTGGAGAGGTACGAGCCTTTACAATTTATAATTGATTAAAATAGGGTTATTCAATGGCGATGATGCTTACACTTTTTGTTTAAATTTACATAATCTTTCATTTGTATTAAGTAATGTATTCTTTCAGATGACTATTGCAACAAAAAAAATAAAGAATTTATAAATAACTGCCAACAATATTGAGAAGAACGAGTGTAGAGTCGCTCTGCACTATATTATATATATATATATTATATAATTATATATAGTATATATATATATATATATATCATGATATAAATATATATATATTAGTATATATATATATATATATATTATATATATATATATATATATATTAATATATATAAATATATATATATATATATGTAGCACTCAATTATAACTTTGTAAAAAATCTAATTTATGTTCCGTCACTTTATGCTAAGATTTGCGCGAGCAGAATTTTTAAGCATAAGTCGAAATGAATAATATATAAACCCGTCTTATTGAGGAGATACTCTTCAGTCAGATTATATAGAGTAAGATAAAATTAACAATAAGAATCTGAAGAAATAAATTCACTCAAGACACTCTCCTCCAGAATCCTCCGGGCAAAGAGAGATCAAAATTTCAAGCGAAAGGGCTGCGACTGAATGTTCCGATCACAAATTTTCGCGTACAACACGAAGAGTCAGGAGGCAAGGGTTGAAAAACCGGCGTAGGAAAGGCTGTGGACACCAATTCGGCCTACAAAGAGAGAGATCTCAAACAGAGGGACTTTTATACTTTACTTTATTGATATATCTACTTATGTTTAATAAATACCCCATTCGAAATATGGATTTAAAATTACCATTTTCTCTATATAGGGTGTTGCTCAAAGAATAGAGCCACCAATTCTAAGCAAGAACGACCCTATTATTGCCGGTGAAGCCCGGAAAAGGAAACACCCCAAACTCGATCACGCCTTCTTGAAACCAAGAAAAAAACGAACAAAATTGAAGAAAAAAACTTACAATAACACAAAATCCCAATCAGAAACTCGGAGGAAATGACTCAAGCAAACGAAACATTATCCGATATTGGACTTCAATTTACATTTTCTAATTTGGCATGTATGGTCTTCACCTTTAAACAAAACATACTCACATCGACCGCGGGTCTTCATCGCGCAAATAGACATAATGCAAAACCTCTGACCTTTACTGGATATGGATTTCTTTTCAATCATATTATTCGATATATGGCAAGAAACTCATTTTTGGATTTCCACTACGAACTTTGATTCCTTTCGAATTCTAAATGGTTCTCTGACCGCTCCCTTTTATGTGATGAAGAAATTTTTCAAATAAAAAACCTAAATTTCAAGCAACTTCGCCTCCATCACACATATGTAACTTCCTAACGATGGGATTCTTTTCATCATTTTAAGTTGTGATTATGCAACAGGGAAAATCTTCATTTTGGATTCCACTACGAAACTTTAGATTCCTTTTCGAAATTTTTCAATCGGTTTGGACCCCGCTCTCCTTTTACGTGTATAAAGAAATTTTTTCAAATAAAGGAACTTAAATTTCTAAGCCAACTCGGTATCTAATGATGTCAAAGCAACTGTTCTCTCGTAATACTACAGGTTTTCGAAAACTACCCTGGTGCGCACTTGGTCAAATTATGGATTACATTAAGAAAACGTCTTATACTGACCTTCCGTTGGATTTAACGGTTCGATCAACATGTGGGCCTATTTAACCTTTATTACACACACCACGCGTGTTACCGCGGACACCAGCCTTATACTGAGATATACCTTATGCAACCCTTTGCTCACACACTTCCTATGGTCCTACTCCACAGTCACCACCATATCATTAATTATTATGTATAAACATGTTTTTGTATTTTTATCAATTAATGTGTATGTTTGTTCTATATTCTAACGGAATATAACCAAAATATGCTTATGTTTAAATGCACCTTTTATTTTC
>JABUQX010105923.1:40000-46252 GCA_015478945.1 Trachelipus rathkii | reverse complement strand
AACCTACAAAAGTCAAGGAACGCCGAGAAGCGCAGAAAATGTTTGTTGCCGCAAATTAGCAATAATAAGACGAAAAAATTTCACTCGTGCTAGGACTCGAACATCGACAACAGCGTCGCCGTTACAAATGTTCAGGAGGCTTACCACTAGTCTGATCCACCTCCCCCAAAAAGGAAGGCATCTCGGAAGTTTTCAAATCTACTAATTCATATCACTGCTTGGAAACTCGCTACTTGTTTAAATCTACGGAAGTGGGAACCCCTTCTGGGGCTACACGGCATTCTTCAGGTGGGTGCTCATGGGTTACAGGAAAACAACGACAAGTCAAGGAAACGCCACATGCGGCACAAGGTACTTGTTGCGCAACAAATGTTTCAATAAAGAAGTAAAAATTTCACTCGCGCCGATTCGAACCATCGACAACAGCGTCGCCCTTAGACAATGTACAGGAAGCTCTACCATTAGTCCTCCGCCTCCTCAAAAAAAGAAGGCATCTCGGAAGGTTTCAAGTCTCTGCTTCGATATCACTGCTTTTGAAACTCGGTACTTATTTAAATCCACAGAAGGGGGGTTGGGAAACCCCCTCTGGCTACACGGCATTCTTCAGAGGTGCTCATGGGTTACAGAGCAACTACCAAAATATTTAACCAACAGGCGCACAACATGCTTTTTACGACAAATTTGCAATAATAAGACGAAAAAAATTTCACTGGCGCCAGGACTCGAACCATCGACAACAGCGTCACTTTTAGACAATGTACAGGATGCTCTACCACTAGTCCGATCCGCCTTCCCAAAAAAGAAGGAATCTCGGAAGTTTCAAATCTCCTGCTTCGACATCACTGCTTTGAAACTCGATACTTATTTTAATCCATACAAAGGTGGTTGGAAACCCTTCTGGGGTTAGCATTCTTCAGGGGTGCTCATTGGTTACAGGAGCAACCGACCAAGTCAAAGAACGGGCCGGTATGCGCCACAAGATACTTGTTTTTTGTTTACCACAAATTGCAATAAGAAGACGAAAAAATTCCTCGCCGCCAGGACTCACCCCATCGGACCAACAGCGTTCGCGTCAGACAATGTACCAGTAGGCTCTGCAAACAGCGTCCGATCCGCCTCCCTAAAAAAGAAGGCAATCTCGAAGTTTTCAAAATCTCTGCTTCGAAATACTGCTTTTGAACTCGATACTTATTTAAATCCACAGAAGAGTGGTTGGAACCCCTTCTGGGCTACACGGCATTCTTCAGTGGTGCTCATGGGTTACAGGAGCAACTGACCAAAGTCAGATCGACGACATGCGCACTAACATGCTTGTGACGACAAATTTGCAATAATAAGACGAAAAAAATTTCACTCACGCCAAGACTCGAACCCGACAACAAGGCGTCGCCGTTAGACAATGTACAGTAGGTTCTACACTAGTCCGATCGCCTCCCCAAAAAAGAAGCATCCACGAAACAGTTTCAAGTCACCTACTTCGACATCACTGCTTTAAACTCTGTTACTTATTTAAATCAATAGAAGTTTCTTAACGATATATATATATTTATGTCTATCTATATATTATCTATATCTTGATATATAATATATTATATATATATATATATAATATAATACTATATATATACATAGAAATAATTCTCTTGTTATTATATTGTATATATGGAGGCCTTACATTCCGACTATACCCTTATCTATAACGATGTATATTACTTTCATGTCTTATACAATATTAATATATATATTGTATATATAAATTATATATATACAACTCTATTCTTATCGATATATATATTATTTTTATGTCTATCTATAATAATACTATATAATATGAGAATAAAGTTTTTTTTTCTTGCCGTTAAAAAAATGGAAAAATTTTCAATGAATATTAAAATTTCTATTATAATTCATTTTTTCTTTACATTAGATATAAAAAAATTCCATTAAAATAAAAAATTAAGAGTTTTTTTTCTTCAAATTTGGTACTCTGATATAAACGCTTCTAAATGAACTGCCTTGAAACTAATTGCGGTGAAATGCAAACCTCTTTTCTGAAAATGAGACTTCTTTGTCAAGCAAAATGACATTCTGAAATATTGTTTTACATGCACTGTAAAAAATTTTTCTTTAAAAAACAAATTTTCAAATAAAGTGTCTAAAAAATTTATTACCCACTAAATTGGAGATATTGTTAGTGCAAAAACAATGAATATCTGAAAATTAAAGATTTCTGCAGTTTTTGTTGAATTCAAAAAAAAAATTTCTCTCTTCACCCTAAAACTGTTCAAAAACGAACGAGTTTTTTTGTTTGTATTTTCATAAAATTAAAGATATCATAGTTGTTCATCAAAAAACATTTACTTTTATCGGTTTATAATAGTTGAGGTTTTGCTATGAAGTCTCCCCTTAATTGATAAAAATGATAGAGATTAACGATAATGAAAGAAGTTAACAAAAGTTCAGTTTCAGAGAGAGCATTGACTTGTATTCCATAGTTACGTTTTTGGACCCTAGATTAATAAATTTAATTTAATAATTTATAAAAATAGGATTTTTTTTTTAATTTCCACAAAAACTGCCATAAAATCTTGAATTTCAGATATTTCAACTTTTTTGCACTAAATACTCCAATTTAGATGTGGTAAATAAAAATTTTATGGAGACACCTTATTTTTGAAAATTTGTTTTAAAAAAAAAAAAATTTACAATTCTGAAAAGTACTTTAAAAAATTTTGAACAGAGAATAGTCAACCATGGTTGACACCACCTTACGTTCTACCAAAACATTTAATATAAACGTCGTTTGTTTACACGTTTATATGTGGCTCTGGTACAATTTGAAGGAAATAAATCTGTTCGTTTTTTTAATGAATTTTTTTTAATATCTATTTGTAAGAAAAAATTGAATGCTAGAAAAAACACAAATAAACATTTGGAAAATTCATTTTTTAGACGCAAAAAAACAACTTTTTCTCATATATTTATAATATTAATAAATTTAATATTTAAAATTTTAATTATATATATATATAATATATATACTATATATCTATTATATATTATATATATTATATTATATATATACCTATATATAATATATATATATATATAAACGTATATTATATAGTATATATTATATATATTATATATATATATATATATATATTATTATATATATATAATATAATATATATATATTATAGTACTATATATATAAAATATATATATAATATATAGATATATATATATAATAGTATATATATATATATAATATATATATATATATATATATATATATATTATAATATATCATATACGTTCAAGCAACTTCTATTGATTTAGATAGTACCAGTTTCAAGCAGTATGTTCGAAGCAGTGACTTGAAAACTGTTCCGAGAGGCCTTCTTTTTTGAAGAGGCGGATCGGACTAGTAGTAAAGCCACCTGTTACACATTGTCTAACGGAGACGCTCTTGTCGATGTTCTTGTCCTGGCGCGAGTGAAATTTTTTGTCTTATTATTGGCAATTTCTCGCAACGAGCATGGTTTGCGCATGTCGCGCGGATCCTTGACTTGGTCGGCTGCTCCTGTAACCAATGAGCACCTAAAATGCCGGTCAGCAGGGGGGTTTCCAACACCCTTCGCTGGATTTAAATAGTATCGAGTTTCAAAGCAGTGATATTCGAAGCAGGAGATTTGAAATCTTCCGAGATGCCTTCTTTTTTGGGGATGCGCATCGGACTAGTGGTAGAGCCTCCTGTACATTGTTCTAACGGCGACGCTGTGTCAATGGTTTCGAAGTCCTGGCCGCAAGTGAAATTTTTTATTCGTTCTTATTATTGCAAATTTCTCGCAACGAGCATGCTGTGCGCATGTCGGCGATCCTTGACTTTGGTCGGTTGCTCCTGTAACACATGAACACCCTGAAGAATGCCGTGTAGCCCCAGCAGGGGTTCCAACCATCCTTCTGTGGATTTAAATACGTATTGAGTTTCCAAAGCAGTGATATCGAAGCAGGAGATTTGAAAACTTTCGTGATGCCTTCTTTTTCTGGGGAGGTAGATCGGACTAGTGGTAGAGCCACCTCTACATTGTCCAACGGCGACGCATTTGTCGATGGTTCGAGTTTGACGATGGTTCGAGTCCTGGCGCGAGTGAAATTTTTTTCGTCTTATTATTGCAAAATTATCGCAACAAGCATCTTGTGCGCATGTCGGCGTTCCTTGACTTTGGTCGGTTGCTTCTGTAGCCCAGGAGCATCCCAGAAGAATGCCGTGTAGCCCCAGCAGAGATTCCAAGCACCCTTCTGTGAATTTAAAGTAAGGGTCGAGTTTCAAAGCAGTGATATTGTAGCAGGAGATTTGAAAACTTCGAGATGCGTTCTTTTCTAGGGAGGCGGATCGACTAGTGTAAAGCCATCCTGTATATTGTCTAAACGGCGACGCTGTTTGTCGATAGTTTCGAGTCCCTGGCGCGAGCGAAATTTTTTCGTCTAGTGCAAATTTGTCGTAAAGCAGCATGTTGTGCGTCTGTTGGCGTACCTTGACCTTGGTCGGTTGGTCCTGTACCCATAAGCACCCCTGAAGAATGCCGTGTAGCCCAGAAGGGGCTTCAACCATCCTTCTGTGGAGTTTAATAATTATCGAGTTTCAGCAGTGAATCGAAGCAGGAAACTTAAAACTGTAACGAAATACCTTTTTTTGGAGTGTCGAATCTGACTAGTGGTTTAACCTCTTTTACATTGTTTAACAGCGACGCTGTTGTCGATGGTTTGAGTCCTGGCGCGAGCGAAATTTTTTTTCGTTCTTATTTAATGCAATAGTTGTCGCAACAAGCATGTTTGCTGCCCATACGGCGTGGCCTGACTTTTGTTGGTTGCTCCTGTAACACGCGGAGCAAAACTAGCAGAATGCGTTTTAGCCCCAACAAGGGGTTCAACCACCTTCTATGCGATTTGGAATAAATATCGAGTTTCAAAGCAGTGATTTCAAGCAAGAAATTTGAAACGTTCCGAGATGCTTCTCTTTTCTGGGGAGGTGGATCGGACTAGTGCTAGAGCCTCCTGTACATTGTTCTAACGGCGACGCTGTGTCGATGGTTCGATCCTGCTCACGAGTGAAATTTTTCACTCGTCTTATTATTTACAAATTTATGTCCGCAACAAGCATGTTTGTGCCATGTCGGCGTTCTTGACTTTGGCGCGCGCGGCGGCATCGGTGCTCCTGTAAAACCCAGGGAGCACCCAAGAAGAATGCCGGTATCCCCAAACCAGGGGTTTTCCAACCACCCTCTATGGAGTTAAATAGTATCGAGTTTCAAAGCAGTGATTATCGGAAGCAGAAACTAACTGTAAAGAGATACCTTATTTTTTGTGGTGTCGATCGGACTAGTGGTGAGCTTCCTGTAAATTGTCTAACGGTGACGCTGTTATGTTGACGGTTCGAGTCCTGGCGCGCCAGTGAAATTTTTTCTCTAGTCTTATTATGTGGCAATTTATCGCAACAAGATGATGTTCGCCATGTCGGCGGGCCTGATTTTGGTTGTGTTGCTTCCTGTAACACGGGAGCAAACTAGAAGAATGCTGTGTATTAGCCCTAGAGGGGGTTAAGCACCCTTCTATGGATTTAAATAAGTACCGTTTCAAAGCAGTGAGTATCGAAGCAGGCAACTTGAAAAACTGTTTCCGAAAACCTTTCTGTTTCTGGAGTGGCAGATCGGAATAGTGTAGAGGCCTCCCTGACATTTCTAACGGCGACGCTGTTGTCGATGTTTCGAGTCCTGGCGCGAGTGAAATTTTTCATCGTCTTATATGCAATTCTATCGCAACAGCATTCTTGTGCCCTGTAGGCGTGGCTTGATTTGGTTGGTTGCTCCTGCTAACCCAGGAGCAACCCCATCAAATGCGTGCAGCCCCAGCAGGAAGTTCTATATTCGTTACTTATCTGTACCTCTTATCCAGGACCATATCTCACTACATACATTAGCACAGGGTAATAGCATACGTATGTATGACTAGCACACTCAAGTTCTTATTCCTCTTTTGCATTCACTAAAGGATTAATTGCACCAGCCCATCTTCCTTCCATTCACAACTTTCATACTACATTCTGCATCATCCGTTTCCTTTTCATCAACATATATCCTAAATATTAAACTCAGACACTTGTTCAGCTGCTCACCATCTAACATAAAATTTACACAGAGAAACTATCTCACTCAAAACCATAACCTTATTCTATTCTACGTTTACTTT
>JABUQX010105923.1:20000-37500 GCA_015478945.1 Trachelipus rathkii | reverse complement strand
TTCACCTAAAGAAATATTTTTTCGAAAAAATCATACTCTGGCTCGCGACTCATCTCCGACTTTGAATCCGCTCCGGCTCCGGCTCCTCCAAATCCGGATCCGATTAAAGATTCTGCACTATTTTTGAAAATTGTTCAACAACTTCTGGCAATAAATATTTCATCTAAGAAAATTATTTCTTGAAAAAATTTATACCCAGATCCGTCTCGATCCGGCATCGGATCCGGATCCCGCACCTGACTAAGGTTTCGCACAATTTGAAAATTTATTCAGTGAGTCTCCTGGCTAATTGGTGTTCACCGAAAAAAAGTATTCTTGTTGGAAAAAAAATTACATACCCAGGTTCGGGTCAGTTCCGGTCGGCTCCAGCTCCGGCTTCCGACTTCACTTTCGGCTCCGGGTCTGACTAAGGTTTCTGCACTATTTGAAAAATTGTTCAGCACTCTTCTGGCAAAAATTTTTCATCTAAAAAAATATTCTTTCAAAAAATTATAACTATTGCACTGCTGCTGGACTCTGGCTCGACTTCGGACTCGGCTCGACCCGGATCCGGATCCAACTAAGGTTCTGCACTATTTGAATCGATTCAAGCACGTCTTCTGGCCACAAATTTTTCATCTAAAAAAATTTCTTAAAAAAAAAATTTTATACCAGAATCCTCCGAATCCGGTTCACTCCGCTCCGGAATCTGGAATTCGATCCGACCAACTGAAGGTTCGCACTATTTGAAAATTTTCAACACTAAAACATTGGTCACTAAAAAAATATTTTTTCGAAATAAATCAAACTACGGCACCGGCTCTGACCTTCGGCTCCCACTTCGACTCCGCTCCGACTCCCGGATCCGGATTTCCGGATCCGACTAAGGATTATGCACTATTTGAAAATTGTTCAGTACGTCTTCTGGCATTAAATTATTCACCTAAAAAAAATATTTTTTGAAAAAAAATTCATACCCAAGCTCCGGCTCTGGCTCTGGCTCCGGCTCCGGCTCCGGCTCCGGCTCCGACTTCACCTTCGGCTCCAGATGACTAAAGGTTTCTGTACTATTTTTAAAAATTGGTTCAGTACGTTTTCTGCATTAAACTTTTTTACCTAAAAATATATTTTTAGAAAAAAAATTATACCCAGGATCCGGCTCTCCGGCTCCGGCTCCGGCTCCGGCTCCGGCTCCGGCTTCGGCTCCAGCTCCAACTTCGGCTTCAGCTCCGGATCCGAATTCGGTTTCTGCACTATTTGAAAATTGTTCAGCAGATCTTCTAAAAAAAATATTCTTTCGAAAAAAATCAATATTCGAGCTGGGCTCCGGAACTTCGTACTCCGGCTCTGACTTCGGATCCGGATCGATCCGGATCGACTAAGGATTCTGTTACTATTGAAATTGTTCAGCACATCTTCTGCAATAAATTTTTCATCTAAAAAAAATTATTTCATGAAAAAATATATACCCAGGCTCCGGCTCCGGCTCCGGCTCTGGCTCTGGCTCCGGCTCCGGCTCCGGCTCCGGCTCCGGCTCCATTTATTTGACTGAGTAAAATCCGAAGAATGAGCTAGAGGTTGAGAATATGAAAAAAAAAAATTAGATTTTCTATAATTATAAATAAAACAGTTTTTGATCCTAAACCTGGAATTGCAATTTTGACTGGAATTGAAATTTTTTAGTTCGACACCTCTCTAAATAAATTTCTGTATCTAAAAAACTATTTAGAATTTTTAAAAAATAATTACACCATGATGTTCAGGAGGAATTTTTCTACTAATTTAGATAATAAAAAAAAAAAATGTGAAAATTTTGATTTTGCTCTCAAAAAGTAGGGGGTCTAGTTATGAAGTCTCCCCTTAACACTAAATTACAAATTATCTGTGTAGTATATACAAAGAAAATTCACCACAGCTAAAGCACTAAAGTGACTAAACTAAAAAATTCGAAGTTTTCTTTGAAAATTAATGACCCGCAAGTACACTTTAAACGCTCTTACGACATAATCGCATAACGAAATTTTATTGATTGAATTAATAAGGGATTTAAAATTCTATAATAATTCATATAAAATATTTTTTCTATTAAATATTTTTAAATATCATATAAATTTAGTTAAAGTATTTGAAATATTTTTAAAATTATAAAAAAAAACTTAAAATTTTGATAAATGGTTATTTTGATATAAATTATTCAAAAATAGTTCAAATTAACACAAATATTATTTTGACGATTCATTTAAAAATAAATTATGTAATTTCCATAGTAACAGATTGAATTTTTAATCATGCTAAAAACAGCAATGCTTATTTCATCTTCAATTCTACTTGTAAAGTTGGAAAATCCTATGTAAGGAAATTGTGATTCAAAGACACCCGTAAATCTATGTAAAGGCATTGCATGCGCCATCTAGTGTTAAAAAAATAACAACTAATGAATTTTCAAATTTTGCAAATTCATCCTGAAATGACATTCTTGTAACTGTTGTATTACAAAAATCGCAAATATTTAAATTAAATTAGCCCGTTTTCGTTTTTTCCCTTATGTGCTTTCTTTCTTTAAGAAAAGCTTACCATTTATTTATATCTATATATATAATGATTACTGTAGGATAATCATGAAAAGATTTTTTTTCCCAAATAGTCCGAAGATCTCAAACGGAAAATAATTCCGTCCTTTGAGTTGCCACATAACGCTATATAGAATAAATATGCAAACTGCCCAAAATATTATTTCGTAAAGATCAAAATAAATAAATAATAAATTTAAAATGAAAGTTACTTCATAATTTAGTAATAAATTCAATTAAAAATTCCTCAAAAATTGTTACTAAAATAAAAATGATAAAAATATCAAATAAAATTTCTTTAAAAGGTGACTCTGTACAATTCTAGCGAGATGTCGCGGCAACTTTCAAATAGGCTGCCTGCTGGCCTCAGCTGACGAGTTGAGGATGGCAGGATTAGCTGGTGAGAAGTTAAGCCGAAAGATATCTACGCCAATGATGTATGAAGCCAACCGAACATTTGAAAAAAAAAAAAAAAAAAAAAAAAAAAAAAAAAAAAAAAAAAAAAGCAAAGAGAGAGGAATTTGTGGAGGCAAAGTTATTCGGGGAATCTGATTCATGATAAGGAGAAACCGAATTGCCACGCGTCCAAAAATTTTGAAATCTTTGTTTTTTCTTATATCAACATAAAATTAAATATCATCTTTTCCATCAATAATTAGTCATCCAAAAATAACTATTATATTATTGAATAATTACGATCTTATTAAAAATTAAAAATTTTTCTTCGGTGAGCAGTCTGTTTTGCATGAAGCTATGTATTCTATTTTATTGCCTTTTCAAAATTTGAAAGTTCGGGAAAGAGACCTCTTTTGGTACGAACCCACGAACGAATAGAAAACGGAATTAGAATGGCCTACAATTGTTTTCTAAAAATATATTGAACGTTTATATATAGAGAAATAAGCATTTTTTCATATTAATTTCGTGGATCAATTACATATAAAAAGATATTCATATTGTTGGAGCAAAAATATATATATTGTTTTCTATCAAAAGAATGATTAAAGAAATTTAGTAAAAACTAAACAATTGTCACGCTACGAAACCCTCTGAACGGACTTGCTATAACTATAATAATTGTTCTTGTAAAGCTAGCGCGCGCCATTAGCGGTAGGTAGAAAGCAAATCTGAATTGTTATGGGAAAGGTTCTCGTTAAAATTTATAAATGTTATAATTCAGATTATGCTGCATGATAATATTTGGAGACTCTTTTTTTCTTTTTTCTTCAAATTTTCTTTTGTAGAAAATCTTTTTTTATATTAAATTGATACATGAAAATATAAGAGTATAAGCATTCCTAAGAAAAAAAGAATGCAACAAAGAGAAGCAAACTCCTCCTATTTACAAGGGATGAAATCGTTTTCCTTTAAGAACAGACCAAAAAAGCTTTATCTTAGAACACCGTGATGGTCTCCTTCGGAATGATCAGAGCAAAGCTTTCCAAACTATCTCCGTACTGTAGCAAATTTCCTTTGACTGTGCATCTAGAAAGGCCAATTTCTATTTGGGGAAGCACAACAACAAAAAGTTTATACGACTTGATTGGTCCCTCCTAGCCCCCCCCCAAAAAAAAAAACTTTTTGGGGGGAAAAACCCTCATGCCTTTTTTTGCGTTTTTTTTGCGTTTTTTTACAATTTTCCGCCCCCCAAAAAAACTTCAAGGTGCGAAGCTTCCAAACGACATTCAAATGGAGCATCCAAAATAGAACGGATAATAATACATAGGAAGAAAAAGGATAGGAATATGCATTTTGCTGATTACAATTAAAAGGAAGATGCAGATGTGAATTACTGAATCTTGGAATGCATTTAAGGTGAACTCGAAAAGTTAATACAAAGCTTACGGACAGGGTTCCTTAAATTGAGTTAATGAATGAAGAAACATTAATTTCAACTTGAGATGTGACATTGTAAAGTAAGTCTAAAGACGAGACCGAGAGGACGACAAAGAAAAAGTTTGGAAAATTGAAACAAATTATAGAAGATAACCAGGTAATCCGACGAAGATGACAGTAATTGAAATTGGCCGCTTTATAAACGCGTTTATTTTTATATTTTTTCTTTCTTTTCTATTTAGTGTTTCATATCCTTTCCTACCTCTTTCCTCCATTATGTTAAATTATTAATCAGAAGGTTGGGTATTGAAAAAAAAAAGCTGTGAACTATACAAACACACGCGTCACGTGCGTTTGTGAGAACAGTTATTTTTTTCCACCTCCGGGATTCACCAAAGTCTAAGGTGAAATTACAATAGGGAATCTTGTGAGACAAGTAGGATGCATTGGTCCTTAGCAGGTATGCACTGTAAGAGGCTAATTTGCGGTCTCAATGGATACGTCTTTTTCAAATCCGGGTGAAAGCTCCATTACTTGGTTAACGTATCCTTTATGTTAAAATTCAATTCTTTCGCCTTCTTCTTTCAAGAAAGAAAGCGAACAAAGAGTTGGCATTGGGGCGGAAGTGCCGACCTGGCACAGCAAGCTAAGCCAGATAGTCCTTTGATAGCGCATCCCACGATGAGGGAGTTTTCAAGTCGACTCCTTCACAGGTCATTTAGATTAGGATTTCTTGCCATTTTTTTTGTTAGTTTTATGTGGTGTTATCATAATTTCTAACGACATTTTGTGCCTAGAATTACCTCATTTACTTAATTGATCAAATCCATGTCTGTCAATTGTCGTCTCACTATATGTCAGAATAAAGCTTGGCGAGGAAGTATCAATTACCCCTGATATGACTGGCAAGGTCATTAATCGTTTTGATAGCCCAGAGTGATTTGAGCCTATATGATATATATATACATATTTATATATATTATATATATATATTTATATATATATTATATATATATTATATATATATATATATATATATATATTTATTTATTATATATATATTAATTATAATTATATATAATTTATATATAATTATACTATATATATATTTTATATATATAATATATATATATATTTATATATATATTAGTATAAAATAAACAATACTTTTACTGATGTGTTTTTGGAAAAGTATTTATATGTGTTTGTAAGACAAAAAAAAAAAAAAAAAATTACTTGGTCTATTCTTATTTATTTTTTTGTTAATTTATTTGTATTTCTTTTCTTAAATTTTTTCTCTCTTAATTGGAGTGACTTATTTTGTTAGGAATAGATAATGCTGAAGATTATTATTTGATTACTGACCAATTATTAGAACAAAAGTTTCATTTCGTTCACAATAACTTGGTCTTTCTTGCTTTATTTAGATCTCAACCCCAAATATAAATTTAACAATAAGAAAATTCAATAAAATTTGCATACAGTTTGTATTTTTGTGCAAGTCTACTTTTTTGATTGATAAGTATTCAATCACCTCACATAATTCCCAGGACCAAAAGTAATCCAAGCATAATATGGTTCAAGTGATAAGCTTCAATATTTAACTACAACCATTCTTTTAAAAACATTTAACTACAAGTCAATAAATTTTACACAGTGCTTGAACACCTATCACTCCAAACGTCAACTTGTACAAGAAATTCGCCTACACACACAATTGATAGGAACATAAGTAATAAAAAATGAAAAAGTGTAAATGACATGCCTCAATATTTATCTGTCAACCCCAGAAAATGAATATTAAGCAATGTGAAAATTCAACGAATTTTTCTTGAAGCTTTGAGTACCAATCATTCAAACACGTCGATATTCATAAGAAATTCATCAATCACTGCAAACCTCAAAATTAACTTCCAACAACATTTAAAATGAACATTTGCTTCCAATTTTTGAATACCTATCATTCAAAAACATCGACTTCCACAAGAAATTAAAGCACTGTATACAATTGTTATGCCTTTAAATAATCCAACAGAATAATAAAATGGCTTAAGCGACAAGCCTTAAAATTCACCTCAAACAACCCACTTAAAAAATAAGAAAAATCAATAAGATTTACAAAGTTTTTGAAGACGTGTGCCTACAAAACGTCGATTTTCACAAGAAAATCGAACACTACACAGAATTGACAGAACCATAACTATTCCAACTATAAAAATGGTCTACCTCTCATAATCCCTTCAAAATGAACATTTAACAATAAGAAAATTCAACAAAATTTACTTCAGTAATCAGTAATTAGAATAAACATTGTAGCTAACAATATATAATTTAATAACTTTTAAAAAAGAAAAAAAAAACAAAAAACAAATAATGATAGTTGAGAAGAAAATCTCGAGAGTAGAGTGGGTTGATACTAAGCATCAGTTGGCGGATGTGTTTACGAAAAGTCATGCGGATGTTAGAGGAATAAAAGAGTATGTGGAAGGGAAAGAGAGAGAGGAGAGAAGGTCTTCTGTGGTTGGAAAGGTTTGGCTTGAGCTTTTTTCTATGTTTGAAAAGATTCACGAGTTATTTCATTTTGGGCACTTTGGTCACGCACGCAAACATGCTTAATTTATTTCTTATTTTATTTATTTTTTTACAAGGATATATTTTTTCTATCCTATCAGGTTTCTTTCGATGAGCCTTTGATAATATTTTAATGGTTAATAAGTAAAGTAATTTTAAGAATATAATTGGGGTTATAAGAGTGTAGGTAATGGGAAAGAAAGGAGGGTTGTAAGGATTAGGTTGTATCCGGGAGCAAAGCATTCTGGTACCAAGGGACTTTGTGAAGGGTGCCACAAGTTACGGTTCCTGGAGTACCTTTACTAAACTTGATCTCTCTAATTCTAATTTTGTATATACTTAATTATACGTTAATATTTACCACGGTAAATAAGAAGAAAAAGAAACTGTTAATTTGTTAATTAATTGCAAAAGCTGTAAACGGCACGTTTAGGATGTCATATGAAAGATGAGAATAAAGGGTATTGTGGAACATTTTTAGAGTAAAGGTTTGGATTTATTTAGCTAGGAGAATTTTTTTTTTCTACAGTTGCTATTAAACAACTATTAAGAAAAAATGATAATTAGAAATGAATAACAACAAATTAAAATACCCTTGAAAAAAAACAGTTTAAATTCGCTATAAATTTTTCTGTTTTTTTAACTAGCTCAACCCAATTTACTTCTGAAACTAGTTGAAAACGTCGGATCAAGTTGCTAAATTGTTAAAACCTAATTAAGTTATCCACCCAGCGATTAGCAGAGGAACTTTCCTGATGAAAACCAACTGAAAGATTATATTTATTTAGTATTTTAAAATACTTTATAAGTAGTATACAAACATGTAAGAGAAAAAGGGATTTTTAAGAAATCCTTTTCAGGTACCATTTAACTATGGTACAACGGCAGAAAATCAATTAAGGCGAATGAAGGTTCATCCAACATTGTCAAATTAAAATGTAAACAATTATAAAATCTCCATGGCAATTCTGTTTCGTTTTTCTGTAGCCTTCTGAAGCTCTAAAGACTGAGGTAAATGGTAGTTGTCATTGTCATCGTCGTCGCTAATGTCATCCTCACCATTTGCATATTCTTTATTCTTTTTTTCCCGAAACAGAATCTCTTCAATAATTTCTTCATCTCCATCATCTTCAACAGGCCCAGTTATTAAGTTGTGCATTACACAGCAAGCCAATATTGTTGAACTTATGTCTTCTATGTTATACATTTCTAAATACTGCAACCTCCTGAATCTTTGTTTTAGCAAGTCAAAGGCATGTTCAATTACCATCTTAGATGAATGAAGTCTGTCATTGAATCTTATTTGACTATAATTTAAATGGCCATAATTTTTGTAGGGAACCATAAGTGAAGAACTCAAAGGAAAAGATTTATCGCCAATAATGTGATATGGACTAAGAAAATCATCATTTTCTAGGTGGCTATTTGAATGTCTATAGGAGTGGTATCTCTTCTTTTTCAAAAAGAATATTTCATTCTTTGGAATGTTAAAACAAAAAGGAATTCTTAGGAATTATTATTTAAAAAGTGACAGAAAAGTAGGTAATAGATGATATTAGCGTCAGACGGGAGATGTTTTATGGGGTTATCGCTAAATGGAGATCAATTTAATTGTTTGGTTATCTATTTGACTCTATCAATGGAAGAAATATTGAGATGTAATATTTACATTTTTTACTCTTCATGCGGGCGCGAATTAAACTCTCTTCTCTTTACTCGTTTTGTTTCGCTCCATCAATCGGTGAATGATCGTTCTTAGGGTCAACTCGAGTCGATGGAGCTCAGAGAGTGCTATCGCACTTGCTCATTCGTTGCTCTCTCTCCTTCTCCTTCTCTCTCTTGATGTCGGTCTCTCGTCATATCTGTCTCGTCGTCTTCATCTCTTCCTCAATTGTGTATAGGCGTGAATTAGGGGTTATTATATTAAGATTATATATGTATAGCGGTAGAATGGAAGTAGTGATGTATGAATGCGGGAGCTGATAGTGACACAGTTTATAGAGTGCTATGAGGCAAGTGATTTAGATAGGGATGTGCGATGGGTGAGTAGAGTGTGGCGATAGATTTATATAGTATGAATGAGAATCTGCAGTAGTCGCGGAGGGACGGCAGTTTAGTTGAGGAGTAAGGCGTCTGATATAGATAATCTAGTGCTAAGTTTTAGCGTATTAGTACTGGTTACGGAGTTGATATATGTATACTATATCCTAGAGAAGTGGATAAGAAGGAGGTATTAGGGAGTCTGATACATTATGTCATTAGTAGGTATGATAGAGATCAGGTGGGTTTGCTCTTTGGGCGGGCGGCCTGTTGAGAGGCACGATTAGTCAGGCTAATGTGGTGGGTCAGGACAGGTTTTGGATGGGATGTATAGGGCCCAAACATAATATCTAAAAATGCAGCGATATATGTTACTAACTTTCTGGAGCGGATGGATGATAGATGAAAGAGCGTGGCTGGTGTGTACTAGTTATGATGAGAATTCCCGTATGTAGTGAACTGAGGAGCATATAGTATATATAATAACGTATTAATATATGATATTTGTATTATATAAGTGGTGCAGCGATGCCGCGGGCAAGTCGTGTAGAGCCGAGTTATGGCATTGCAATGTATGGAGAACCTGACTATCCAAAGAGATTTTTCGATTCCATCGGGGACATCTATGCTTTAAGATGCGGCGTCAAATTCTACTCGATCTATTTAAATAGGTAGCAATCGGGTGGCGAAATTGGGTCTTCTCGCTATGATGTCTATTAATGGTGGGAAGCTCAAAATCAAATAGGTTATATAGGGATGCACTCAGGGAGGCGTACGGTGCAAGCTTCGGGATGAGCTGGAGCGTACAGTGGAGGCTAGAAATTTGTTATTAGTAATTAGATAATCAAGATATTAGTTCATTTTTCATATCTGCTATGTGCAGAATAAATATAATAGTATAAGCCACGTATAAATAAATAATTATATAGTGGATAATTATACTATTAATTAAATCATCCTCTATAGCTTGAGTATTTATTCTATAAGTTTAATTTAAAATCATTGGGGGAGTCAATCAAGGGATCTGAGAAAACAGCGCGCGGTGAGTCACAGGACTCTTCCGTCGAGCTAGTAACTTGGTAGTCATGACTCTGCAGACACTGACCAGCAGTACTCCACTTTTGATGTATTAATTAGGAATGATTTGTGTGGGTTTTAAGTTGAAGTAAATAATGACGATTTTTTCATTTATTATTAATTATTATTACTAATTTTTTTGTGTTTAATAAAATTGACTGTTGTTTATATAAATACGGGGATGTTGGAATCGTATTCGATTTAAATTTCATTAAAATTACCTAGAATTCTTTTTCGAGTGGTTGTTAGGTCTATTGTAAAGCTATTCAATTTTTAGATAATGTGTCAAATATTTCACGTTGCCTGCCGATGTCATGGTCTCTTACAGTTGTCGCAAATATATATATAGTAGTATATATATATAGTATATATATATATTATATAATAGATATAAGTATTATATCATATTATATTTATTATATATATATATATAATATATAATGTATACACTATATTATATATATAAAATATATTAAATGAAGTAATATATATTATTATTAATATTATATATATTTATATTATATAATATAATATTATAGTATATTATTATATTATATATATATATATAAATGTAAGTTAATATAATATTAGATTTACTATAAATATATTATACTATATATAGATATAATATATATAATATATATTATATAGATATATATATATAATAATTTTAGATAATATATATATATATGAAAAATATATATATATAGTATATATGTATAAATATATATATGATATATATATATGTAATATAATATAATATATAAATATATATATATAAGTAGTTATATAAAATATATATATAGTATATATAATATAAATTATTATAAATATAAATATAAAGTATAGTATATTATATATATATATATAAATAGTATATAATAAATATAAGAAGTAATATATATATATATATATTATAGTATAATATTAATATACTAATATATATATAATAATAGATATATAATGTATATATAAATAGTATATATATAATATATATATATATATATATAATATATATATATATATAATATATATATGATCTATAAAATATTAATTCATTATATTATATATTATGGATTTGCTACTGCAAGACTTTTTGACACGGAGGCCGCCCTATGAATAGAAGTAGTTTATATATATGTATTTTATAATAAATAATATATATTAAAGATATATATTGATATATAGTATTAATATTATATATATCATATATATATATATATATATATATATATATAATAATATATAGTAGTATATTTTAATTTTTTTTTTGATTTGCCTACTCAAGAATTTTGACCACGACCCGCCCCCTGATATATATATCTATATAATATATATAATATATTATATATATATATATAAGTATATATATTATATATATATATATATAATATATATAATATAATTATTGAGATGATATATAGTACTATAAGGTAATTATTATATCATATATAGTATATATATATATTATTTAAATATTATATATATATATTAGTATATATATTAGCGTATATATATCACAGTGTGGGCAGTATCTAGATACATGATCGGCGATACTTATCCGATCGATACGATTGTATGGTTAATGTTCGCTTAGAACAATCCTAAATGTATCGATATCGGATGGCTTATGCTTTTGTCTATAGATGTAGTCGAAAATATAGATAATCGATACTCGATACTTTTCAAAAATAATTATCAAATTTATATATTATTTATATATATTATATATATATATATAGTATATATATTATATTAATATAATATTAAGGTAATATAATATTATATATATAATATATATATTTAATATAAGCATATATAGATATATATATAATTAGTTTATATATATATATATATTATATTAATATATATAGATATTATATAAATTTATATATGTATATAATATATTAATATATATAATATAATATATAATTATATATATATTATATGTATATATACTTATATAATATATATATAATTAATATATATATATATATGGTATATTATAGTAAAAATAATAAAGTATATATATATATAATATACACCATATATATAATAATATAATATATAATATATATAATAATATATAATATATTAATAATATGTATAATTTCAATGAAAGTCAAACAGCATATAATAGTCAACAGTTATGGGAGAGAGTAAAAAATATTGCGAGAGATGTTGATTAGATTTTGTGGGAAGGGAATGAGACAGAGATGGTTTTCACAGAGGATTGCACATAGGTCATAAGATATAGAGGAGACATTAATCAAAGAGAAATCGATCAGAGATCATATAGACTATATAATACGGTCTATAGTAGCTAACAGAAATGGAAAGTGAACCGTGGAGTGCAATATATAATTCGATCAAGATTATTGGTGAAGGTGAAGACATTAATTTGAGAAATAAAGAAAAAGAGAAATGTGATTAACGGAGTCACTGAAGGATTGTTACAAGAGAAAGGATATATTGAATAATAAGTCAGATCATAGAACATAGAAAGGAGTCGAGAGATAGGGGAGATAGCAAAAAAAGTAAAAAGAGAGCGGAGAAAATCTGGGGAGAATGATGGGAGGTAACTGAGAAAAGACAACAAAGCGGTGGAACAGAAGAAGGGAGTCAATATGGAGAGAGAAAGATATGGATTGAGAAGGTTGGTTTGAAAAATAGAACTCAACGTACAAGGCTCTAGTATATTGGAGGTAAGATGAAACAGCGCAGAGAGAGTAAAGAAAAGCAGCAAAGAGAGAGGGGAGAAATTATGGAAGATGTGAACGCAAAGGAAGAAGGATTTTAACGACAGCACGTTTAAGGATGCAAGAAGAGAAGTGTGCTATAAGGAGAAGCAAGGCGAATTTTTGGTGAGATCATTCAAACAGGAAATAAAGAAATACGTCAGAGAATTGTTAATGAATGAGCAGGTGGGGGATGAGAGAAGAGATAGTTGAAGGAGGGAGATGAAGTAGGGAGATCTCTTGAACAATTAAGATCAGTAAGATGGGAAATACATATAGAACAACAAAATGGAGGAAGAGAAATGAAAGAATCTGAAATGTTCAATTAGGTGTCGAAAGAGAGCAAGTATCCAAGGGTGCGAAAAGTCAAGTCAAGTTTCCAATATATAAGGGAAGATTAACATGGGGAGGTGTAACAACAAGGGTAACATTTGTTGGAAACACTTGGATAAGAGAGAAACGAATAACGCTGAAAATGGATAGTAAACCCAGACCTGGGGGAGGAAGAGCAGCACGGATATAGAAAGAAAGACACGACGATTTCTTGTCGCCCTTGGATTAGTTAGAAAAGTAGGGATAAATAAACTGAGCAATGTACTTCATAGTTCTAAGAAAGCTTGATTCAGCCTAAGAAGGGACATGGAGAAATGCAGAGAAGAATATGCGTGATAAAATTGAGCGACCCTGAAAGTTGTATATAAATAATAAATGTCAGTAAAAGAATAATGAGAATAAGGAATGGTTTAGGTGAGAACTGGAGTCAAACAGAGGGAAACATGTTGTCACCAAATTTGTTTGTAGCATATCTGGATGTGAGAGTAAAGAAGGGAGAGAGGATACTGAGGAAAAGGATGATATTCTGAGCAGACATGACTGGCTATGCTGAGAGAGGAAATAGCGGAAGAAGGTGGTAACATGTTTTGCTATAGCTAGAGAGGCCGGTCTGATTAGGACACATATAAAGACGAGATAATTGTGTTAGTAGGGAGAAGGAAGAGGAGAGCTGAGAGTAGATGAAGGGACGAGATTATAGTGGTGGAGAAATGCAAAATACCTGAGTGGAGTATTTGGAAGAGGAGATGGAGAAAAGGATATGTACAGGAGATAACAAGTACATAGCTCAGTATGGTGAAGCTGTAAGAGCAGGTACCCCATACTAAAAGACAAAATGAGTATGGAGGTGAAAAGGTGATATTCGACTAGATATTCACCAGTTATCTACACTTATTTGCGAAACTGAAGACGACACAAGAGAGTAGTAATAACAGTTGGCAGAGATGTAGTTTTTAAGTGATAGTAAAGATTAGAAGATACAGACAAAGAAACTTAAAAATAAGGGAGAGTTGGAGTGAAGGCTATATGTAAGATAAGATAGTTCAGCAAGACTGAGATGGTGGGGACAACCTGAAGATGCTTGAGAAGAGTGGGGGCATGAGGAAGGGATGTGATCGAAGGGAGGATCATGAGACAAATGAAGCTGGAAGTGATAAAAGAGGGATCTGGAGATAGAGAGAGAGAAGGACTCTGCCCTTTGAACAGGGTCTGACCTTTTCTGTGGTAGCTGTGTAAGTGTAAATTATATATATTATAGATAGGAAAATAAAACCTATTACTAAGATAATATATATATATTATAATATATATATATATATAAGATATATATTATATATAGTATATATATATATTATATTATACTAAAATTATATAAAATAATATATTAATATAATATATAATTTATTATATATATATATATATTACTATATAGTATATTATATAATATATAATAAAATATATTAATATCTATATATATATATATAATATATATATATATATATATAATATATATATTATATATATATAGAGTATATATAGTATATATTATATATAATAATAATATATATAATAACGTATATATAATATAAATTAATATATATATAATACTATATATTTATAATATATAGTATATCTATATAATATTTAATATATATTTATATACCGTATCATTTATATATAATATAATATATATAATTAAATAATATATATATAATATATATACTATATTATTATATAATATAAATATATATATTTTATAATTATATATAAATATATAAATTGAAAACTCGATTGTTATCAATTGAGTAATCAAAGGGACTGAAGAGTGTGAATTAAAAAAAAAGTTTTTTGACGCCCTAATAATGAGCCCCTTCAGTAATTGTCGCCATATTGAACATTTCAAAGGTTTTTCAATAGGTTAGGAAAGTTTTCATCTGGTATAGCCATGAAAATGAGCATATAGCTTCTGGTAAATCCGAGATTCAAGTTAAAGCGGCTATCAATTCTATTAACAGTGAATCAAAACTACTGGAATGACGAAAGGAGTCCAATAAATGCTGTTGAATTCTATAAAGGCCCTCCAAAAGATAGCAAAAATAGCATGACTGGATTATGTCAGTTCTAGAAAGTAGTTAGCAGATGACGTTTTGTATGGAAATATCACTGGCATTACCACTTAACACAGAGCGAAGATTGATGGATATGGAGGTTTCTAATATGGCCGATAATAAATCTCACGGAATATCTACGTCATTATCCTGGGTTATTGCAGTTTTCTTTTTTAATATAACACTACACTACCACATCAGACCAGTAGAAAGAACTTCAGTTGTAGGTCATATTAATTCCTCTAAAAGAGGCTACTGTCTGATAAAATCTTAGCAGTTTAGTATTTTTAAAAAGGAAATTCCAGTGAAGGATCAATAATCAGGTTTTAATCTTTTAGTATCTCATATTATCTTACAAATTTGTAGAGCTTATATATAGATATTATAATATATATATATATATTAATAATATATAAAATATATATATAAAATTAATATATATATTATATATATATTATTATATATAATATATATTGTATATAATATTATATATATATATATTATATATTAATATATAAATAATATATATAATATATATTAGGTGAATCTGCTCATACGACAACTCCTTCTTAATTCTCGTAGCAGTTGGAGTTTTATCTAACTGGGGGCAAAAAATTAAAACTCGACTGCGAACACGTGGTGGGCGGCTGGTTTTTGGGAGAGCGCCTTAAAGTTCGATCTGTGTCCCCTTGTACCCTCTTGCAAAGGGATAAAGCACGTAATAAGGCAGTTATACTATATATATAATGATATTATATATTATATATATATATAATATATATATAATTATAATATAATATATATATATATATATATATATTATATAAATATGATACATATAACTATATATATAAATTAATAATTATTATATAATTTAAATCTATAGTCTAGTTATAGAACATGTATCGCGATATCGAAGTTTTCGCCAAAGATAGGTAAGCAAGTATCTGGTGATACGTATCGCTAAAGAAATAATTTGTGGTATCCGATGACGGTAATCGTAAAGCATTTTTTGTATGATCCAATCACTGATATAGCTTATTGATTATAGGATTCATATTTTTTTTCATATGCTGTTAATATAATCGACTGAACTAATAAATTCAGGAACTTACCCTTTTAAAGGATGTAACCGATAAAGAAACGAGGAGTAGATCGATTTTTTTCGATATGTCAGAGCAATAAAGCGTGAAAATGTTGACAAAAATTTTTTTTTTTTACACTAAGGAATCCAATTTAAATAGCAAAGAGTCATAAGCCGGGTCTCCGGCCCTCAGGGGGACGACGGGGGGATTCGTCCCTCTCTGTACCCCGTCGGCTCGAGCCTTAAATAAAATAAATAGAAAAGAAATAAAACAAAATTTAACATATAAAATTAACATATGTAATAAAAGCAGCTGTGCACTTTTCTCTTCTTACATTGGGAGGTTAAGTTAGATACGTCAAATGATGTGACATTTAGTTCAGGGGATATTCCGATATGATAATTTTTATGTAACATCCTTTAAAGGGAAAGTGCCAATTTCAGTGTTGATAAACAGGATCAAAATATTTTAAATTAATAAAGGAATTATTATAAACATTGTACTTTTAAGCATCGTTACGTTGCATGGACCTGGGGAAGGACAGAACAGTCCGTAATATTCTTCTGAAATGCAAAAATTTATTTAAAATACCTAAAAAGGAGAAAAATTACAGAAGAATCCATGCTAGGTTATGAGTAGCGGTTTAGCTGCTCGTCGATCGATATTGTAGGTTTTGGCTAGGTTAGGTTATGATGGTTTGTTGTATACATGGAACAATATATGAATAAAAAAATCAATAAGGACCGATATATATATTATAATAATAGATTATATTATATAATTATTATATAATGATTATCTAGTTATATATATTATATATACTATACTAATAATATATATATATATATATATAAGTATATTATACGTAACTTTGTAACGCACTAAAATAACTGTGGAAAAATAGCGAAAGTACCCGAGCGTTAGAAGAGAAATAACGAGTCGTTATATTCGTTCAAAACAATTCTGTTTGTATATCCTGTTTTGTACGGAGTAGCGGGAGTAAACTGATTTGGGCGGGACCCACTTACTGAATATTATATAATAATATATATTAAATATATATTACTAATAATATATATAAGTATAATATATATAGTAATATATTAGATATATATATATATAATATAGTATATATAGTATATAAGTATATTTAATATACTAAT
>JABUQX010105922.1:32500-33570 GCA_015478945.1 Trachelipus rathkii | reverse complement strand
GTTACAAAAATTCTATAAAATTGTGTGCAAACTTAAGGTTGGTCATCCAAGCCCTCGATTCCATTGAACTTTAGCTAATATAAAAAACCATTCTCCTCATATAGAGTATTTCGCAGTTCTTATCTCAAGTGATATTTATGAGTAAGAAGTCAAGTGAAAGAAACAAAGCCCTTGGTCTCAGGAAACAGTTAGAAAATTTTGAGTTTATTCTCTGTCTTGTGTTTCAAAGTAAAGTATTGGAAAGCATCAATGTTGTCTCAAAAATATTGCAAAGTCCAAATACAGATCTTCAGAAAGCAACTTACCTATTGGGACAAGCAAAATCAAACTTATGTGAGCTAAGACACAAATTTGAAGATGTAGTGAGAGAAACTACGGAGTTAGCACATCATTGGAACATTGAAGCAAAAATTACTTCCAGACGTCAAATACAGATTAAAAAGTTTTTTGATGAGCTTTTCTTATGAAAGAATTGAAGACCCATTGAAAACCTTTAGAATAAGGGTTTTCAATAAATCTCTTGATAAATATATCAAGAGATTTATTGAAAACCCTTATTCTAAAGGTTTTATATATTAAATGAACATATAACTACTCGTTTCATTAGCATGAACAATGTTAATGAGTTATTTTCATTTCTTGCTCCTGCAGCAATAGCAGAGCTACAAAATGAAAAGCTGCAAGAATAAGGGCTACAAAAACTGGTAGAAAAAATACGACTTTAGATTTATCTTTCGTTTATGAACAATTAATCAACCTTTCAAAGGCATTAAATTGACTACAGAGTGAAAATGAAAAAAATGGTAACTATTTTAAAGATTTAGCAAACTTTTTATTCGTAGGGAAAACAACTGGCTTAGCAAGAGCTTACCATGTACTTGTGTACAGCAGTTTCAGTTGTATTTGACGTTACCAGTAACATCTGCAATAGCTGAAAGGTCGTTTTCAAAGCTCATAAAAAAGTTCATAAAAACTTTTTAAAGGAACAATATGACACAAACAAGGATAAGTGCATTGGCTTTATTAAGCATTGAAAATGAAACATGTCGTACTCTTGATCTGAAAGAAGT
>JABUQX010105922.1:5000-20000 GCA_015478945.1 Trachelipus rathkii | reverse complement strand
GTCTGTTTGACCGACAGACACAGACTGAGCGCGCCGCATGCGCCTACAAAGACACATTATTATTATTATTATTATTACTCGAAGATTCGATTTCCGAAGAAAATCGAATCTGAGTGAAAACGATCCCTGTAAGGGATCGTTTTTTACGCTCTCCTACTTCGGGTTCCACCGTGGTTTCTTCTTCGCATCCGGTTCCGAGTCCGATATACATCTATAAGGGTTAGAGTTAACGTATCGCTTTCACGTATATGTTCTGATTTTAAGGTGGGATAAACTGAGCCCTGGCAAGTTTTGGTGGATCGCTTAGACACCCCAAAGGGGGTGCGTCCCTTAGAGCCAAGGTCAAAGTTCATCCTGCAAAACCATGCTTAGACCTTATGCAATCGGCCTAAATTTCGAGGTGAATTTCGCGCTGTTGCCCATCTCATCGAGACCGAATTATTGGTCTTTGACGGTGTGCCTCCGTAAGCGGCGAGTCTCCCCGTTGAAAATAGAAGAAGAAATAGCAATGGAGTTGCAAAACAGAGAAGGAGGAATGAAAGAAGAATAAAGGAAAGGAAGAATGAGAAGGAATCTGACTCAGCCAGGAGTAAGGAGTGACAGCTCAAGCTGCACTGATGCTGTATCCGTGGAGTGCGTGCTGGCATAGTAAATATTTGTATAATAAAACAAATATTTTTGTTAAAATATATGTTTATAAGATGCAGATTTCCCCCTTTCCAAAAAACTAAGGGTGTTTGAGACTCTCTCATAAGCAAGAAGGTGGCGTCATCAGCCTCCAGGCGATTTCGGCCGTGCCGCGCCCGCAGGCGCGCAACCAGTGCAATCCGTCACGAAACCGGCGCGTGCGCCGCGCCGCAGGCGCGTCTGCCGGCGAGAACCGCTGCGTGTGCGCTCTCACATCCGCGTACGTGACGCGACCCGAGGCGTGTGCGCGCCGCAGGCGCCCCGCCGCGCTCGACCACCGCGCCCGGAGGGCAGCAGTGGCGCGCGCCCCCCCTCGCATCCCGCATGTACGATCCGGTACGAGAATGCAAACGTGTTCTGTTTTTCAACTTAATTTTTTCAAAAAAATTTATTATTTTTTATTTATTTTATTAATAATTTTTGTTTTTACTAAAACAAAAATTTAATCTTTCAGTTTATAACATAAAAAAACTTACATTCTTTACATACCTAAATCAGGTAAATCAGTAAATCATACCATCATCCAACCACCCTTCTGTCCATATAGCATCTATGATCTATTGATCTATGATCTATTGATCTATTGCATCTATGATTAAGGTCAAATTTTTTTTACTAAAATTGCTAACGTTTTTTTACATTACCATAATCAGAAATCAGTAAATCATACCATTCATCAACCACCCTTCTGTCCACTCTATCCTCCTACCCATCTATGATCTAATGATCTATTGATCTATTGATCTATTGATTAAGGTCAAATTTTTACTAAAATTGTAACGTTTTACATACCCTAAATCAGTAAAATCAGTAAATCAAGCACCAACCTACCCTCCTGGCCAATCATGATCTATTGATCTATTGATTAAGGTCAAATTTTACTAAAATTGTAACGTTTTTACAAACCCTAAAGCAGTAAATCAGTAATCAAACCATCCACCCTACCCGTCCCACCCGCTTGTGATCTATTGATCTATTATCTATTGATCTAATTGATCTATTATCTATTGATCATTGATTAGTCAAATTTATTAGTATAAAATAAGTTCTTGGATAAAAAACAAGGAAAAGAAAACAAAGTTTTTTATTTAAGCCTTATACATAAGTGCAACCTTTCTTATTCATAGTGTTCGGCGTCAAATTCTAGAATGGCACGTTGCGTAAATATGTTCCGCACACCTGACTACATGTCTTGTGTCTGTCCTACAGGGTGTGGAAAACCTTTCTGTTATTAAACATTTTAAAAGAGGTTGAGATTTTCGAACAGCAACCTGTTAAAATCATATGGTGTTACAGTGTTTACCAAGAAAAGTTTAAAGATTACAAAGATGTAATCAAATTTCACGAAGGGTTATATGACATAAAAGCTCTTCAATGTTTACCAGGGCATAAAATTATAATCCTTGATGATTTGATGCATAAATTGAATGAGGATATAGCAGAAACTTTCACAGTTTACTCTCATCATTTAAACATTACAGTATTTTTTATAACGCAGAATATCTTTCATCAGAATAAGTATATGCGTGATGTGTCTTTAAACACACAGTATTTAATCTTGTTCGGGCAAAGAAGGGATATGAGTCAGGTTAATGTTGTGGCTACCCAAATGTTCCCTACTCAGCGTAAAGAGTTCTTCCTAAAAGTATATAAAGAAGTTACATCTATACCTCATGGTTATTTACTATGTGAGCTTCATCCTAAGAACACGCATAGAGTGTTACTGCGTACAAATATCTTGCCTAACGAGATTGAGACAGTATACATACCTGAATAATGAGTGATTTAGTAGCAGAGTATTTACCTCTTATGAGAAAATTTAAAACCCTGAAACCTTCTGAAAAACGTAAACTGATCTGTGAAGATGAAAAATTCATACAATGTATAGCAGAAGTATGCCTAAATCTTATAAAAGAAAATGTTCCTTTAAACAGACCTCAGAAGGTAAAGTTACGTCGTCATAGAAACATCATTAAAAAACTTGCGGGTAACGTAAGAAAACTTAAAAATAAAAAGAAGCTAATACAGAAAGGGGGAGGTGTGTTCCTACCTTTACTCTTTTCCGTTATAGCTCCTTTGATAACCAAGTGGCTTGCACGATGATGAGAAGGTTAGCGGTTTACGCCTACAGCATTATGAGAAGTGAAATATAACACCAGATCCAGTACCTCTACAACCAACAAACAAACAACAACAACAACTACTACACCCAATAAGGAAAATGTACCAGTTATCTTGAATACCTCACAATTTCCGCCAACAACTTGAAACAACAAGAACAAACATATATGAAAGATCAGCAGCAAGAAGAAACAATTGTAACAGAACCAACAAGTTCAATCAGCATAATCCTTTATCACCCTTTGATTGAAATAACAAACAGTGAGTTTATGTGAACCATCATTTGTGCAGATAAAATAATTACGAGAAGGAACTGTATCAAATATTAAACTCTGATGTTAACATTCATGAAAAAAGAATCCTATATCAAAATGCTATACAAAAATTAGTAGATCTAAAAGTTTTATTAAAATCACCCAAGGAAGATTCAGCTCTAGTAGCAGATACTAAGCCTATGGTGAAAAGAGAAGACAATTTTAAACATGTACTCAAGGAAAGCTTACCAATGAGGAGTAAGAAAACGGGTATAGCTCTATATAATATTTTAAAAGATCAGATTACATGGAACGAACTCGGTCAAATCATTATTGATGGGGAAACAATACCTGGCTCGAATATTGTTGACTTGATATCCTTATCTCTCGCGTGATTGCGAAGAAGACCCTGTAAACAGATGGAATAGGATACAAACAAGAACTACATACTTATTAACTTTTCCGAGAACTTTAATCCTGAATAAACAAAGATTAGCGATTTGGATAATATTCCAACGACGCCTAGACCTGATGCAAGTCCCTCTGGTACTTCTTTTGCATCGGGCAGATTAAAGTTGTTAAGTAGAAGTACATTACGTTCAAGTGTAGGAAGAATAGGAAAAAAACCACACATCGCATCAAAATGGATAAGTTCATAATTTTTATATGACTGTATTATTTGTAATTTAAAATTATACATATAACCTATGTTATATATTTGTATACATTTGCTATGTTTTTAGACTTGTAATTTAAAATAGTTAATATTATTTTGTAATTAAAAATAAAATATTTTATATATATCTGATTTTTTATATAACCTTTCAGTATAAATGAATAAAATTTTTATTGTTAATGTCATTATGAATCATGGAAGCCAAGGAAGCGGTCGATAAATATTACTTTGATGTGAAACAACCATACAGTTACGGGGTTTTTCAACGTTTGCCTCAAAGTTTCCATCAAATTAGTAAAAACAGAATGAAAAAATATTAGAAGTGAGGATTGCTTTATACCCTTCATAAACCCTATACGAAAAAATTTCCTACACGGAAAACTATAGCTCCACATTTAGATAGCGTATGGCAACTAGACTTGACCGATATGATAAAATATAAATCTTACAATGAGGGGTATCACTATATTCTTTTTGTGATAGATGTATATTCCAGATACTTATGGTTAAGAGTTTTAAAAGATAAAAAATCAAAGACTGTTGCTACAGCAGTCAAAGAAATTATAAATGAAGATGGCAGATATCCCAAAATGATATGGACAGATAAGGGTACAGAATTTTTAGGTAAAGAGTTTCAAGAACTAGTTACAGAGTATGACATAGGGTATTACAACACATTTTCAGTTAATAAGCCGCAATAGTTGAAAGAGTACAAAGAACTATAAAAGAAAGAATGCATAGGTATTTCATGAAGATGAAAACATTTAAATATATAGATATACTACAGGACTTGGCTTACTCTTATAATCGGTCTCATCATAGAACACTTAAGAATACCCCTATAGAGATGGTGAAGACGAAACCTATTGTACCTGTCAACCCAAATGGAAAATAAAAAGATACACAGCATTAAGGGATTCTAGTAAGAGTATCCAGGCACTGACGAAAATATTCAGAAAAGCGTATGAAGCAGATGTCGAGAAGAAGTTTTTAAAGTAGATACTATCAGAGAATTCCCGAAGACAAGTTAAAATTATACTATCTTGATGATTTAGATGGTGAAAAAATAAAAGGAGGATTCTATAAACAAGAAATACAGAAAATACAATTTGATCCTAAGAGTCATGAGTATAAAATAGAAAAAATATTAGGATCTAAAGGAAAAGGTAAAAATAAACAGTATCTTGTCAAATGGGTAGGTTACCCAATGAAGTTTAACAGTTATATAAATGCTAGTGAAATTAAGAAACATTGATCAGTTTACTTTGTGAACATGGAGAGTGAAGATCATTTCTATTTAACGCTGCCCTCATCGGCTTCTATGGATCTACATCCGGAAAATAAAATATCAGACTATACAACTCAATTATTGAACCCTATAACTTTTGATCGAGAAATGTATGAAGCAGGATTAAGTGAAATGATACTGGATGCCGATATAGAGAATAGGCCTGAATCATATTTGGCGTTTTCGATATATAGAAATGTTGATAATGTTAAAAATGTATTAAAAATTAACGATAATATGCCAGTCATCAAACGAGGCAAGAAAGAATATTTCTTTGAAAGATATTACATAAACCGAGGTTTCTATAAATCGGTTACCGATGTGTTCCTAGATTTAAACAAAAAATTTGAAGCAAGTCCGTTATGTAATGATTTAGTGTTTCTTGTTAATAAATCCGTTAACGAAGATAACGTGTTAATCACCTTAAAATCTCAAGCTCAAGTAAACCTGAACGATCTAGGTTTATTTATTTTCGCCCCCTCAGGTTGGTTTCGTAATTGCCATTATTCATATGTAAACAAAACATTGAGAAATAATATCAAACCTACTCTAAAGGATCTAACGCGTTATATACCAACGATGGAAGAGTATGTCACAAAAAATGATATCGAGAGTTCATTACATTTTGTATGCATACCTTCTAAGATGTTTCAAGATCCTGGTATGGCCTATGTTTATATGCAGATATTATTAGACCATCAGTAGTAGCCGAATACTAAAGCCTCTTTGTAAGAGTAGTTCATTTCCTAAAGATAGTAAAGTTATTAGCTTTCCTAATGTTCACTACTTACCCCTGAGTAAGACCCAACTGAGTTCGATTCGTATTTATATAAGAGATGTAGAGGGAAAACCTTATCCATTCACAAGCGGGACAGCAGTGTGTAAAGTACATATAAGAAGGAAGCTCCGATAAATAATAATAAATGAAAGGAACGCGTATTAGGCGTTCAAGAATGCAGAGGATATGTTTAGGTGATTTTTTGTCTTCGTTGTTCAGACCGGACCATCCCTTGTTTAAATCAGGCAGCCAAATATCTGCCTAAAAAGCAGCTAGGACAAGCTAATAGATACTTTCCAGGATATTATGGCGCGTGTAGACCTCGAACAGCCTGTAAAACGCGACTAGCAAGGCTTTCTATGAAAGTTTAGATTCATGTTAACGAAAAATACGTTCTGTAAGATGATCGGTCAAGGTGAGGTCGTTGTAAAAAAACCTATAAAGAGGAATAGGAAAGGTCCCATAAAGAAAAAGTGTATTGATGTGTTTGCCCTTTAATAATGATGCTGAACCACTATTATTTTACATAAACAGTGGCAACCTGTAACTATTTTGTATATAAGAAACGTTTAAACAAATCTCGCATCATTATAAGTCCTGTGATTGTACCAGCAAGATGCATTTCCTCCATCCCTCCAGTCCTGACTGCTGTAAGAGTGAATTGGATCTCTTCTCTGTGAACCCTACACAGATTAGTGTGAGTGAATCCAGCTTTATTAGTATTAATCCTGTTCACTCAATCACAAATACAGATGTACCTCTTGATTTCAATATTCCTGGCACTTCTGATCAATATCTTGACCCTTCGAATGTGTTTTTATATCTAAAGACTAAGTTAGTAAACGAAGATGGTTCAGATCTCACAGGAACCGATCACATAGTATCCACCGAAACAAATTTCCTGTATACGTTTTTAATCAACTCGAGGTGTTTTTAAATGAAACATCTCTAGGAGCATCAGCTGCAAGTTACCCTTATCGAAGTTATATTGAAACTTTATTAAATTATTCTCAAGATGCGAAGGAGTCTCATCTACAATCATGTGGATATTACAATTTAAAAGATGTAGAGAAACATAGAACCAGTGCTGCTAAATCTAAAAATAACACGTATGAATATTATGGACGTGTAAATGGTGATATATTCTCTCAGGAAAGACTTATTCTACCATCTGTGGATACGCGTATCAGGTTAACTAGATCTACACCTGAATTTGCTCTTAATGTTAAAAGTGCTCTTTTAGCAACAACTACGAAGCCAAAGCCTATCTTTAAATTACTGGATGCATATCTTTATGTAATGTAAAGGAAATTATCTCCCATTAAAACATCATATGGAAATAGAGAAATCTCTTTTGATCGATACAGCAAAATATCAAATCAAGAGAATTGAGACTAAAATTTTAACTTTACCCAGGGATTATCGAGCATTAATATACCTAACATAGTCAATGGCAGCTTACCTCAGAAGGTAATAATAGGAATTGTAGAACACGACGCTTATTCTGGAAACTATGGAAAGTCCCCCTTTAAATTTACCCATTTCGGACTTAGAGGGATCAGTTTACATGTGAATGGTCAACCATACGGTCGTGATTATGAGATGATATATGAAGACTCACATTCTCAATGCTCACGGCCTTTTTACGATTTGTTTGCCAATACGGTATCATGCAGCGATAACGGAACGGGTGTTGATCTCAAGAATTATGCTGAAAACAGTAATTTATATGCATATGATCTCACTGCTGATCTTTCAGCCTGTAATGCTTATCATCTCAATATCCTAAGAAAAGGAACATTAGGGTTAAGTAATTTGGACAAAGTTTGATATCCTCAATCTCAGTTCTGGTGTATCTGAAGCATCCTCAAATCAATAGACACAGAACACGAAATATAAATTCACAATTATTAATGACGCCTGAAGAATAATAACAAAATGCCTTCGGAAACGAAAGAAGATTTTTAGGCGTATTTGCATGTAATGAACTCTGTTCTGTGAAATTGGATACAGATTCTGGTCTTATCTTCAATACTTCTCCTAGGGATGTTTCAAACAATGGACATTGGATAGCCGTGTATAAGAATAAAAATAATGTTGTTTATTTCCTTTTAGATTTTATGTTTAGTAATCATTATGTAGCATCTTTTTTAAAATATAATAATGTTCAATATGTTAAGACCTTATGTTTTCCTGTACAACCTATCAGGTCTAATTTTTATGTGGTGTATACTGTATTTATTTCATTATATGTTTTTAAATAATGTTTCTTAAACTTGTAAACATATTTGATGCTAAAAATTTATATGTTAACGATTATGTAGTTTGCTCCACTTATGTTATATAAAGGCTTTAAAAAATAAAAAAAAAAAAAACTTGTTTTTTCCTGTTTTTTTATCCCAAGAACTTATTTATACTAAATAAAATTTGACCTTAATCAATAGATCAATAGATCAATAGATCAATAGATCAATAGATCAATGGATCGATAGATCAAGAGGGGTGGGCGGTTTGATTTACTGATTTCCACGGATTTAGGGCAATGACAATTTTAGCAAAAAATTTGACCTTAATCAATAGATCAATAGATCAATAGATCAATAGATCAATAGATCAATAGGATCACAACTGGTCAGAGTGGGTAGGTGGATGGGTGGCTCGACGCATTTCGATTTACTGATTTAGGGTATGTAAAACGTTACAATTTTAGTAAAAAATTTGACCTTAATCAATAGATCAATAGATCAATAGATCAATAGATCAATGGATCACAACTGGTCAGGAGGGTAGGTGGATGGTGGTTTGATTTACTGATTTACTGATTTAGGGTATGTAAAACGTTACAATTTTAGTAAAAAATTTGACCTTAATCAATAGATCAATAGATCAATAGATCAATAGATCAATAGATCAATAGATCAATAGATCATGATTGGACAAGTGGGTTGACGGCATGATTTACTGATTTACTGCATGTAAAAATGTAAGTTTTTATGTTATAAACATGAAAAGATTAAATTTTTGTTTTAGTAAAAACAAAAAATATATTAAAATAAAAAAATAATAAATTTCTGAAAACAGAACACGTTTGCATTCTCGTACCGGATCATACATGCGGGATGCGAGGGGGCGCGCGCACACGCGCCCCTTCCGCGACGGTTCGCGCCGGCTGGGGCGCTTCCGTGGCGCGCAATAACACGCGTCGGATCGTCTATGGCGCGTTCGGTATAGACGCACGCGCCGGTTTCGCGACGGATTGCACTGGCTTGCGCGCGCACCCCGCATCGACCAGGAGCCTGATGACGCTACCTTCTTGCTCATGAGGGAGTCTCAAACATCCTTAGTTGAGATCTACATCCTTATAAACATATATTTTAACAAAAATATTGTATTATTATACAAATATTTGCTATCCCAGCACAGCACTGCACGGAGCCAGCACCAGTGCAGTTGTCAACTCCTACTCCTCTGAGTCACTTCTCCATTCTTTCCTTCTTTTATTCTTCTTTCATCCTTCTTTCCTCCTTGTTTTGCACTCTGTGCTCTCTTTTTTTAGACCCCCCTAATGAGGGGCCTAGACACCCCGCACAATCTTATAACCCCAACATATTCGAACTCTACGACCTCAATAACCTTTATAAGGAGAATACCTACATTGTTGTTATACGACTGTTATTAACTCGGCACTGCATCGGCTCCAGCAATCGGTGCCGGAGCCAACTCATCAGATTCACATCAAGTCTTTCTTGAAATTCAACTCTGAATCCTCACCAAATTCCAAACCAATTACGAACAATCTGATTTTTTAAGAGGGTGGGTCCTTCGGGGACCCAGAGGGTGGGCCTCGTCTACTCTCCTCAGTCAAACCTCCAAATTTTAACCCAATACGATAACCCTAACCTGTCTAGATATATATTGCGGATGTGAAGAAGCAACCACGGCGGAATCCAAAGTCGGATAGTGAAACGATCCCTTTACAGGGATTTTTTCGACTCAGATTCGATTTTCTTCGGAAATCGAATCTTCGATGTAATAATAAACAATAATAATGTGTATGTATGCGCACGCGCGCTCTGGCTGGTGCCTGTCGGTCAAACAGACCTTCGGTCTGTTTGACCTCCAAATGGTCGGTCGCCAAACGATCGTTAGGCCTAAACTCACTCACGCTCACACCACAAGGGCGTAAGCGCAATATTCGTGTCCACCCTCGGGGGCGTCTCTATATACATCCTACAGACTTGAAAATTACACGGATTCGAGCTTTTCTTATCCTATATATAGATTATATTCCAAGTTTCAGACTAATCTCTATTCCTTCATATCGAAAAAGCTGCCAGTGGTCAAACTGGTGGGTCACTACTTATATATATATATTTATATATATATATATATATACACACACATGGTAAAAACGCACATATATACATATATATATTAAGCATATATATATATATTTCAACATATATATGAGAGGAGCAGCATATATATATATATATATATATGAGAGAGAGAAAGAGAGAGAGAGAGAGAGAGAGTATAGAGAGAGAGAGAGAGAGATAATGGAGTGGATGAAGGACATGGAAGGAAAGGAAGGATGTCTCCCTTTTCCAAACTATGATACTAACCTCCACTCCACTCCTGGAGAAAGAGAGGAAAGAGGAGGAATGTTTATCAGATTTATTTATTTTCGTGGAAATATTATTTATTTGATAAAAGCAACTAATTTAAGGATAATTTCTATTTAAAAACATTTTAAGAAAATTTAATTTTTAAGATAAAATTATCCCATGGGAATAAAGAAATCAAAGGTAACTTCACACCTGATATCTTCGATACAGTGAAAGTTCATAAATAGAGGTCAATTTGTTCTCACGTGGGTTCTATCTCTTGTTGGAAATCTATCTTTGGAGACCTGTCTATCGTATCTGACTCTTATTTAAGAAGATCCTGTTTCAATAGAACTCTATGGCAGAAAAGAGTTACAAGAAGAACACGGATTGGAGAGATATTGATTCGATCGAAACACACCGGTGGAATACTAATTTAAAAGAAAGGATTTAGAGTATCTAGTGAATACTCAGTGAGAATACTTTTGTGGAAGAAGATAGACACTTGAGAAGAATTTATTGGAAGTTATTTTGAAGAGAAACCTAGAACGTTCTGAAATCACTTGAAGACTTTGAGCTTGACTCAGAAACTATTCATTGAAGAATTACTTACGAATTGAAAAGAAGACTTTGTGTTTATTTACTGAGGAATAATTTACAGATCAGAAGGAACACTTCGTGATTAATTATCGAACTGACTACTGATAGTCTGTGGAAGTCCATCTGTGACTTGGATCTGATGTAGCATTCAGAAGATATTTGTGATCGTTTATTGAATCGTCTACTGATAGTCTGTTGAAGTCTTCTAGCGACTTGGAAACGATTTGGAATCAAAAAAGACTTCGTGAATATTTATTGAACTTTTGTATCTGAAGTAGTGGTCTACATTGTGAAGTTATACCCTAGACAACTTCGTTTATATTATTTTGTGATTTGAATAAAAGAACTCCGGGGATTGTCACGTTTATTTATTGGCGGAAATCCCATCTTGTGACAATAAATTGGGGGCCTAGTCCGGAATAGTTTCTGAAGGAAAGTGAATATAGCGAACGTTGGCTTGTACTTCTTAACTATGGATTACAATTCGCTAGCAAAAATTGCTCAAGAACTCGGCTTAAAGGGAAAAGAAGCTAGAGAGTTTATAAAGGAAGAAAGAGAAGCAACTGAGAAAGCAAGTGAAGCTGCCAGAGAAGCTGCCAGAGAAGCAGCAGAAAGTGAAGCTGCAAGAGAAGAGAGACAAAGAGAAGCGGTAGAGAAACAAAGAGAACATGAGTTGGAACTTAGAAGGATGGAACTTCAAGCGGGCAATAATACTCAACAGCAAGTTATAAATAACAATGATGTTAAGGCGAGGGTACCAAAGCTCCCTCCTTTCGCAGATAACAGGGACGAGATTGATTGCTACCTTGAACGTTTTGAAAGATTCGCAGAAATTAATGGATGGGACAGATTAAATTGGGCATCACACCTTAGCGCTCTATTGACAGGAAAGGCTTTAATAGCATATTCTCGCATCCCTAAAGAAGAATCAAAGGACTATGATAAACTAAAAAACGCCCTCCTGCTGTGTTACAACTTAACAGAAGACGGCTATAGAATAAAATTCAGAAGCGCGAAGGCATACAACGACGAAAGGCCTATCCAGTTCATAGATAGATTGAAAAATTATGTAATGAAATGGACGGAACTGGCAGAGATTAACAAAGATTTTAATGATATTATCGACTTAATGGTAGCAGAACAGTTCCTAAATACATGCCAGAAGGAACTCGCGACATTCTTGCGTGAAAGAAAAATTAACAAACTTGATATGATTGCTCAAGAAGCAGAGAATTATCTCCTGGCACATAATAAAAACTTGGTGTCAACAATTAATAAAGAAGACCCTTCAAAGAAGGAGAGGAAAGATACTAGTGAAAACCAGTTTGAAAGGCAAAAACATCTGTCCACATGTTTTAAATGCGGCAAGAAAGGGCACAAGGCCATCGATTGTAAAAATTACAACCCCTATAGGAGGGATGATCTATGAAACCACAACAATCGTTGATTGGAGAGAGGGACCTAAGAGGGCGGCTGTCGCTATAACAAGTGAAATTAAGCAGCGAATTAAGGATGATGTTTCTGATATTACGCCAATACATAAAGATATGACAACTGATAAAGGCGTTGACATCATGAAACACGTTGATAGTAACAATAGGATTGCTTTAGCGTGCGGCGAAATTGTACCTGTCATCAGAGTCGCGTGCGAGCAATAGCATAAGGCACAACATTCAGAAGACGATGATGCCGACTGTCAACGGGAAGATCAATGGAATGGCTGGGATTGTACTAAGGGATACCGGTTTTGATTGCGTCATAGTCAAGAGAAAGTATACGTCAGCAGACCAAAAGACCGGGAAGAGGAAACAAATATTGTTAATAGACAATACGATTAGAGACGCACCTGTGGTTGATATTGATGTTGATACACCCTACTACACGGGGCGTACTGAAGCTATAGCTCTTGACGACGCAATCTATGACTTGATAATAGGAAATATCCCTGGTGCGAGGAGTGCAGAAGACCCTATCGAAAGTGTGGTAATGTCTCGCGCGAGAGAAACGGACGATTCGCAGAAGGAAGAGGTCACAGCGCATGAGGATACAATGGAGCACCCTGACGGCCAAGTAGTAATGTCATGCGCGGGCGAAACGACCGGCTTGCAAGAGGAGGTAACCGAGGCGCTTGATGCCACATTAGAGCACCCTGTCGGTCAGGTGGTAATGCCGCGCGCGAGTAGTGCAAACGATTTACAGGAGGAAGGGTCAGCTGTACCTGAGACCACTCAACAACCATATGAGGACGTAGTTACTCGTGAAAAATTCATCGAATTCCAGAGGGAAGATGAAACGTTAAATAGGTGCAGAGCATTGTGCGAAATGGCAAATAAAGAAGAAAGGCAGTCATTCTACAACATAAAGAAGGGGATTTTGTACCGTTGCAAACAAGGGAAAGAGGATACAAGCGAACAAATCGTAGTACCGAAGGGACTACGAAAGGAAGTTATGATTATGGCACATGACAGTATCATGGGAGGACATCTCGGGATTAAGAAAACGACGGATAAGGTACTCTCAGAGTTCTACTGGCCAGGAATGAATGAAGACATATCCAGATTTTGTCACTCCTGCGATATTTGCCAGAAGACGGTACCAAAAGGGAAGATTGTAAAAACGCCATTGACAAAAGTCCAACTTATAGGAACACCGTTCAAGAGGGTGGCGGTAGATCTTGTAGGACCGATTGTGCCTTCCTCTCAAGATGGGTATAAGTATATACTAACCCTTGTAGACTATGCCACGAGGTACCCAGAAGCTGTACCGTTAAAAAACATTGACACAGAGACTGTTGCTGAAGCTCTGGTGGACTTGTACAGTAGGCTTGGGGTACCGGATGAAATACTAACTGACCTAGGGACACAGTTCGTGTCAAAATGCATGAAAGAAGTCTCTAGGCTATTGAATGTGAAGCAATTGTGCACAAGTCCTTATCATCCAATATGTAACGGCCTTGTTGAAAAATTCAATGGCACGATGAAGAGGATGTTAAAAAGGTTGTGCAGCGAACAACCCAGGAGGTGGAATAAATACATAAACCCTTTATTATTTGCTTATCGTGAAGTGCCACAGGAGAGTACTGGATTCGCACCTTTTGAACTTTTATATGGTAGGACCGTGAGAGGTTATTTGCAGATAATGAAAGAACTACTGGGCGAAAGTACTCCAACAAGATGAGGTGACGAATAGTTACCAGTATGTTTTTAAGTTGAGGGAAAAACTGGAGGAAACCCTGAAAATAGCGTCAGCAGAATTGGAAAAAGCCCAAAATAGATACAAGCACTATTACGATAAAAGCGCCAAGGAGAGGAGATTTAGAATAGGGGATGCCGTTTTAATATTATTACCCACTGAAAGTAACAAACTATTGATGCAATGGAAGGGACCTTATGAAGTCGTCGGAACTGTTGGCGAGAATGATTACAGAGTGAAAGTTAACGAGAAAGTTAAGACCTATCACGCAAACTTATTAAAAAAATAGAAACACCGGACGATATACATATCGCGTGCGTAGGTGTGGTGGATTTGGAAGAGTGTGAGAAAGAAGAATTAGATTTGGAAGAGGACGCGATCGTCTTAGGGAACTGCACACCTAAAGAGAGCGTTAGTGATATTAAGATTGGGGTTGAGATAGATGAAGATAAGAAGACAGAGATAAAAGAGATATTAAATGAATATAGACATGTATTTACGGACCTGCCTGGTAATGTCGATATAGTGCAACATGAAATCAACTTAACGTCCGAAGTCCCAATAAAAAGCAAAGCTTACCCCATACCTTATGCACTGAGGGAGACACTAAAAAAAGAGGTCGCTGAAATGTTAAAAATGGGAGTAATTAGGGAGTCCGAGTCACCTTATGCATCCCCGATAGTGATGGTGAAAAAGAAAGATGGATCAAACCGGGTATGCGCAGACTACAGAAAATTAAATCAGGTTACGATATTCGATCCCGAGCCAATGGCCATGACTGAGGAGATATTTGCCAG
>JABUQX010105921.1:0-13620 GCA_015478945.1 Trachelipus rathkii | reverse complement strand
AGAATAAGTGTCTATGGATGCATACGTGGATATTAAAATACATTCATGATCCTATGTGAAATAAACTGAAATATTTCGGAATAAAAAGGAATGAGTAATAGAAAAACGAGGCTTTCGGATTTGCGGAAAAACGCGACAATGACGATGACTGCGACGATTAAACGCGACAACGACGATGACTGCGACGATTAAACGCGACGAACGCGACGATGAATTTGCGATTCATCCCGACGATGAAAATAAATTAACAAAACGCAATATAAAACAAAATAGCGGACGCAATGAAAAAACAACAAGGTTGACACCATTAAAAAAAAAAAGGGCCATGAAAGAACATGAACAAAATAAACTACACAAACTTAAAATAACTAACTAACGTATCCGAGGAGAAAGGGGGGGGGTGGGCAGGAGGGGGGGGGGGAAAAAGGGGGGTGACACGTACGCCGGATGCTCCACATCAGGCAGGCAAACCCCTTCTTCGAAGGGGTGCCAAAAATTACGTGGTGCCAAAAAGCTCTCAGGTAGGTTACTGGGTGGGGCAGCCTGCGGGGGCCCAGGACGACCGGAATGGATCCCATACTACTAACCTCATTTATCACAAGCTTAAGCATCTCCGTCCTCTCCAACATTATTCTACAAACAAATTCTGAATAACATCCCACCACCACAAAACAACATCTCATACACCAAAGAAATCCACACACTCCTATAAAACTAACTAATAGAATAACAAATATCAAACAATATTCTAAATGAACATCCACCAGAAATAGCATCAGAATTTAACTCTCTCAAGAACCATTCAGTCATCCTTAGCCAAACTAAGATGCTGCCACCACCCAAAATTTGCAACACTATAAACATAGATTCAACTTTTAATCAACACCTCGAATATCTGCAAAAATTGCAACCAGGTCCCGGAAACTGTGTCACATTTCCTACTAGACTGTCACTCTAACCGTCAACCCAGAGAAATCTGGGAAATTTCATCCCTAGGCGATCTGTGGAGGAGGCCGGCAGCGGCGGCGGGGTATCTGGAAGCAGTGTGGCCACTCTGAAGACAGGGTGGTCAGGGGCCAGATGGCAGAAGGTATATATATATATATATATATATATATATATATATATATATATATATATATATATATATATATATATATATATATATATATATATATATATATATAAACAAAAAGGATATAATATTGACATATATGAATTTGTATAAATATATATATATATATTATATATATATCGTAACTATATATATATATATATATATATATATATATATATATATATATATATAAAGTTATATATATATATATATATATATATATATATATATATATATATATATATATATATATATATATATATATATATATATATATATATATATAGGCCAGGTTTCCATTGGCCACTCATATATATCTTTAAACCATTAATGCTACAGCAAAAGGGAATACATTTTCGGAATCAGCGTAAAAATGTTAGCCCTGAAACGTATTATTTAAGTATAATTAATGTAATAATTCAGTAATGAATAACAATTAATATGTTCGTGTTAAATGATAAATTCTATCAAAAAATCTGCAATCTCTAAAAACAGTTCATTATAACGGGGTCTGAATCGCAAAATCTCTTTCACGTGCACAAAATTAAATACTTATATATATATATATATATATATATATATATATATATATATGTTATATATATATATATAGTATATATATATATATATATATATATATATATATATATATATATATATATATATATATATATATATATATATACGGCAATCTTTAGGGGGTTTGAGCCGATGGGGAACATAGGGGGGGTTTTCATATCCCGTAGGGGAGGGCGGAGGAACCCACGCGACACCCAAATACCAAAGAGCGTAGTTCCAGAGACCCTCCCCGGAAGGGGGGAAAGCCAATCCCACCCCGTAGTTCCCGGAAGGTTTGAGTATGAGACCCCCCGACTCCTGCCATATCGGGGCGGTATACCCTTGGGTATTCTTTATTTTAAACACCATCCATTATTTAAAGGGCAACGTAAGTTACGTTAATTAAAATAAGTTTAAAATTACTCTTCTACATTTTATTAACTTTTTTTAAAATCGCTTTTTTATTTTTTAAACCGTTTCAATAAGCTTTATAGGCTGATTCCAAATATGTATTCCGTTTTACTGTAGCATTAATAGTTTCTAAGATACATATGACGTATAATGGTAACGTTGACCATATATATATATATATATATATATATATATATATATATATATATATATATATATATATATATATATATATATATATATATATATATATATATATATATATATATATATATATATATATATATATATATATATATATATATATATATATATCGCTGACTCACCAGCGTGACGTATTGCTGAGTGTTCAAAAAAAATATATATATAAAGGGCCTCTTATAGATGCGGGCATCATTGCGATTGAAGAGGCAGGTGGAGAGCACGTGTGACCCACTTTACATTTTTTTCAGTGCTATATGAATTAAGATATTTAAAGCGTCTAACACCCCAATAATAATAATACACAATAATAATAATATTACACACACAGAATAATAATACATTAATAATTCTAAGAATACTTCAATAGTGTTTCAATGTGAATATTTTTAATACACACACACACACACATCGAGTTTATTCTAATTAAAGTGAACTAGTTATTCCAAGCATTATTTTAATGTCGCATTGATATTTCAATGAGAGAGAGAGAGAGAGAGAGAGAGAGAGAGAGAGAGAGAGAGAGAGAGAGAGAGAGAGAGAGAGAGAGAGAGAGAGAGAGAGAGAGAGAGGTATGTGTGTATGTTAGCGATATGTGCGACACCCACCTCTCTCTCTCTCATTGACTCGACCAGAGTTTTCTGAACAAAGGCAAGGTGCGATGATGTTAACGTCAGTCATATTTCGCCATTCTGCAACACTTCCATCTGAAGTTATTATTATTATTATTATTATTATTATTATTATTATTATTATTATTATTATTATTATTATTATTATTATTATTATTATTATTATTACCTAAAAGTTTTTTGTCATAAGAAATTCCGGCATTATTCACACAAACTTGTCAACCCACCATATTTTGCTTTTAAATTTCAAATAAATTGTATATATCTTCTTCCTTAGTGACGTCACACTTTAGAGCCGTAAGAGAACCTTTTGAATCAGTCAGTGAGTTCGATAATGTCTGAAATGATCCGAATATTATCAGATATGGTATTGAAAGTCTCAAACATATTAAAATTTGGTATTGTATAATTTTCTATTCGCAATGTATTTAGCGTAGCGTGAAAAATGATGTTAAGGTACTACAATAAGTAATATTTATTGGTATTTTTATTATTATCTTTATGGTAGTAATACTATTATTGATGGAGACGTCATATTAACTGCCTAACTACTCATTTATTAAAATCAGCCTCGTCGAAAGTTATTTATTGTCGTTTTAAATACTAATTGAGTATGTCAAAATTTTACACTAGCTCTAGATTCCCATTTGCTCGAAACTCGTTTTCCTCAGATATATAGTTATATATTAATAATTAAACTATAATATATATATATAAATATTAATTATATATATATTATATATATAATAAATATTAATATTATTAATAATATAAATATATATTATATATATAATATATATATAATATTAATATATATATATATATATTTATATATATTAATATTAAATAATATATAATATATTATTATAGTATATATATATATTATTATATAATATATATATTATAATATATAATATATATTAGATATATTCCGTTATATATATATTAATATATATCAATATATATATATATATATTATATATAGATATATATATTATATATATATACTATATATATAATATATTATTATATAAATATATATATATATATAATTATAGTTATATATATTAATATTATATATATAGCAAGCCCTATATAGTAATTAATATAATATATATATAAATATATTATAATTAAATATATATATATATATATATGATAATTATATATATATATTATATATATTAATAATTAATATTAATATATAATAATATATTATATATATATATATATACTATATATAAATATATTTGACATATATATTATAATATATATAATTAATATATATTAATCATTTGCTTTGACACATGAAAATTACAAATAATATATATTAAGTCATACTTATTAAATATAATAGAAGTAATATTATATATATATATATATAATAATCTTATATATATATATATAATATATGTTGTATTAATATAAATATATTTATATATATAGTAATATATATATATATATATATATTATATATATATAACCCATAATTAACATTATATATATATCGTATACATATATATATATTATATAGTAACTTATTATTTATAATTATATATATATTAGCTATAACACGGTAATTATTCAGAAGATTGTATAGTTATATTATATTATATAATATATTATTATTATATATATCATATTATATATATTATAATATTCATATAATTATAGTATTATATAGAGGAGATGGTAGAGAGATATACGAGAAGAGAGAGAGAGGAGCCCGAGTAGTAAAAAGTTACCGGAGCGCCGCTGAATATAAATATATAATATATATATATAGTATATATATATATTATAATTTATATTACTTACTAGTTTATATATATATACATTATAATATATATTATATTATAATTATATATTATATTATATATTATAATAAAATCATTATATAGCTGTATATATAATATATATAACTATAAATTTCTTTGATAATATAATATATTTCCTAATATATTATATATTTAGGATATATATATATATATACTTATATTGATACTTAACAATTTTTTGTATATTATTTAATATGAAATTCCTCTGCGCGTGATTTTGACCATTTTGTCGAATCCGTAAATTGTTCAAAAGACTATTACTTCGGCTTACATTCATCTCACCATAATCGACCAAGACCACACAATATATTATTATATATATAATGCCATATATCTACTAGTGTATAAAAATAAATAAGATTATTATTTATAATAATATATATATATTATAATATATTATATATAATAATATAATTATATGAATTATATATTTATATATATTATATATATTATATATAGTATATGATTATGACTATGTCAAACGGTACCTATTATATACTACTAGTATTATGGGGAAAGTTGTATATACATTTACAAGCAAAAATTTCTTCAATGGGGTGCCATTCTCATATCTCAAAAACTATAATAGCTGACAGCTACCGGAAAAAAGGAATACATTGCTGAAATGCCTGGTATCCAATTTTATGATGTCGGAAAATATGTGAGTATAAAAAAAAAAAAAAAAAAAAAAAAAGATAAAAATAAAAATCATATAAGTAGTCCAACCTATATACAAGATATATTATATTATATAATTATATATATATATATATACTATATAATATATATATATATATATATATATGAGCTGATATTAAATCAGTCCAGTTATGATATATCAGTAGTATCACGTATATATATAATAGTATAAATCTCAAAAACTACAATAGCTACAGCGAAAAGGAATACATTTTTAGGATCCTGGTAAAATTTTAGTTAGGAAAATGGTAAAAAAATAAAAAAAAATAAAAAAAATTATTGTTAAATCAATTATAGTAAATATGATTAGAGAGCCTATTTAGAGACCTTTATTGGTTTACTCGTAAAATAAATAGAACTTTCATTAAATTTTACTTTTTTTTTTTTTTTTTTTTTACTAAAGAATACCCCAAGGTATACCGCCACCGATGGCAGGAGTCGGGGTCTTCTCCGGCCTTCCGGGAAACTACGGGTAGGACTAATTCCCCCCCTCCGGGGAGGGTCTCCGGAAACCCCCGCTCTTTGGTATTCTGGTGTCGGCGGGGGTTCCTCGCCCCTCCCCTACGGGTATGGAAAACGTCCCCCCCTGTGTTCCCCGTCGGTCGAGCCCCTCATTGCCGTGTAATACCTTTACAAAATATTACTATATTATATAATATATATAACTATATATAGTTATATTTATATTAAATATATATATTATATATAATATATCATATAATATATTAATATATATATATATTAATATACTAATGCGCTACTATTATATATATATATATATATATATATATAAATATATAGTATTATTATATATATACCTTTCTATATCATATTTATATATTAGATAACAATTATGGAAAGTTTATCTATAAAATTACTTTTAAAACTTTCTATATTATTTAAGACCTTTCTTTGTTTATGGACATATAAATATAATATATATATAATATATCTTTATAATATTATATATATATATATATATATATATATACCCCGTATAATATATTTCTGCCTCAACTAAAGTAAATATAATATATTCACATATATTCACTTGTCCCCTGCTCTCCATGAGGGAATTTATATAAAAACTAACCAACAAATTATTATTTAATTTTATTTCATTATTTATTTATTTTTTTTTCTACATTTTCCCTAAACTATCAATATTTACAAATGGATTCCATACAAAAATGAGTATTCCCCCTTTCGCCTTTGTAGTCCCTATTATAGATTTTTCGAAGAGTATAGATTTTTTTTTTTTACATTTTTTCCGCACTAAAATTGGACCAGCATTCCGACACAATGTATTGCCTTTTCCCTGTAGCTACTGTAGTTTTTGAGGGAGTATCTGATTGAAAAACTAATATTTTGCTGTTAATGAAATACATATAAGCCTTATTATATATATATATTTATTGAATTATCTCAGAATTATATATATATATATATATAATATATATATATATAAGTGATATATATATATATATATTAATATATAGTTATTATACTATATATTATACTATAACTTATTTTATATAAATATATAATTTATAATAATTATATATATATATATTGAAATTATCATCAATATATATATAATAATACTAAATTCATTATATATATATAGGACCTGTTATGTTTTTTGAAAACGGCATTTTTGATATTTTTTTTTTTTTTAATATTTTTTTTTAAAATATTTCTGTTATTTATAAAGAATCACTAACAACTCAAATGTTAAAGTGGTCGGTACCGGAAACATGATTTCAAAATATAGGAACCTGTTACCGTTTGATTACGACTCTATTAGTTTTAATTATTTTTTGTTTTAACTAAAGTATATACCCCAAGGTAAACGCAAAGATTGAGGAGGTCGGATTATTCCGTGGTCTGCTCGGACTTCCGTGGGCATTACGACAGGTGTGAGGAACTATTTCCCCCCTCCGGGAAGGGTTTCCGGAACGCCCAGCTCTTTTTGTGGAATATAAGTTGCCTGGGTTTCAAAAAGTCGCGGGGCAGTTTCCTCCGTCCCACTTCCCCTTACGGGTATGGAATTATATAGTCAACCCCCCTCTGTCCCCAGTTGGCTCGTTACCCCCTCCTAATTTTTTTTTTTTTTTTTTTTTTTTTTTATTTTTGGTTTTTTTTTGCCATTTTTGCATTTTTTGCATTTTTGTAATAAGCTTTAATACGCCTGATTCCAATATGTAATTGGTTTTTCTGTAAGAGTCGTACTTTTTCGAGATATTTCATTTTTAAATTTATTTTTTTTATAAATAAATGTGAATTTTAAAATAAATTATTTAAAATATTTGAACGTTTGAATCATGTCCGTCAACACTTAAATTGGTTTAGTATCACATATACTAGCAAATATGTTAAAAAAAAAAAATCAAAAACTGACGTATCTAATATAACAACAAGTGTTCTTGACTGCTTGGATTATATATATTTATATATATTATATATATAGATAGTATATATATATATATATATATATATAAATTTATTATATTATATTATATTATATTATAATTATATTTAATTATATATATATAATTAGTATATAATATATATATATAATTATATATGTATTTCTTTGTTAATTAGTGTGTGACAGAATGTAAGCCGAAGTCAAAGGTTTTAACAATTTACGTTTTTTCGAAACTATTTTATTATACTATTCAATGTATTATAATATATATATATACTATATAATATAGATTATATATTATTATATATATTAATATATATATAATATAGTATTATATATATATATATAATATATATATTATATAATGATTATAAAAATATTATTCAATTATATTTAATTATATATATATGATTTTTATATATAATTCATAGTTACTATAATATAGTGATAATATATATTATATATATATATAATATAATATATTTTAATATTATTAATTAATATCATATATATTAATATTATATAATAATATGGCAATTATAATAATAATATATAATCTAATAAATATATATATATATATTATATATACACAACTCGTCAAAATTAACTCACCACAAGGGTTAACATGGCGAAGAGAAAGGGCAAAAAAGGTTATGAAAGAGACCGGGAAGACTACTTTATTGACTGAATGATTCACTAATATGGTGATTTTCTCCCCAGTAACAGTAGATTGATATAGTGTGAGGCCGAAGGTGCAGCCAAAGGGTCTCGCAGTCAGAGTTTGGGAAGGTTTCGTCGCTGCAAACACAACAATGGTTTGCTACGATACAGCCGACAGGCCGCTGGGGGTGTGGGTTCTGTCTCAATACCGTGTATGATCCCTCTGGCACGGATGACTGCCTCACACCGGCATGCTCCGATGAGTGGGGGAAATGTCCTGGACAAGTCAATTTTGATGTCATTCATTACGTCGTGCAGTGCCTGTTCGCAGCGTTCCGGGCAGGGTCCGTGGAGGGGGTGCAGCTGTCGGATCCAAACGATTCAGCTGATAATTCCCACAAATTGTAACTGATTAGGGTGAGGTCCGGGGACTATAGTGCTTGGCCACTCCTTACAACACCGTAATATTGACCGTCCTAAGGTAGTTCGTTCACATATTGAGCGCCTTTGAATGCGTCTATGCTATTGTCTTTATCATTGCATTGGATGGAAATTCGTCGCCGATGGAGGGGGGCAAATATGCGCGACACGACAATACTTGAAGTATCGAGGATGTCTGAGCGGCAAATTATTATACCCCTTACGGCTTGTAAGAGTTGCCTACATCGAAGGATATGCAACTCCGTAGCCACCCTATAAAGAGATGGCCCTCCAGACTTAAATCCGATTACCCACCTTCCAAACGCGCGTTATGGCACCTGCAGTGAACATTGCTTTGCGCGAACCTCTCCGTCGGTCGTCGAGTATAACTCTAGCCACGACTATCAAGCGGCAGTACAGAGACCCTCGAACTCGTCCGTAAAGAGAGCACCTTTGCTACCCAATCGTCGACCGTTTAATGGATGTGTTCTCGGGCAAATTTCAGTCGCACCCTTCGATGTGCCATTATGGTATGTCTCAAGCGTGACCATATGGCAGGCCTCCGTGGCAGGTAAATTATTTTCCGAAAGGCGTCAGACGCCACTTAGTAGTGGCACTCACCCTGGTAGCCGTTACCTTCGCATCAGCTTTATATACTGCAGATGTCGTGGATCACGTTTGTGTAGGCGCTCTTCGTAATATATTGCACGACATACGTTATTAAAATCTGTCATTCCTACGTGGTGGGTGTGGACTCCTGGCCTAACTTGTCTTGCCACGGTCGATACATGTGTCAGGATTTCCTGGTACCGTTTGACCATTCCCCTGCTGCTTAAATCGTTGTGTTGCGACTACACCGAAATCTCGTCGACAAATACTGTCCAGTACCCGTGTCCTTCGAGCGTCTATGAGATGTTGTTTATCATGGCACGCACTTCATCTCTGACAGCTGACGCACTATCCTCTCCATGTTAATTATCGGAGTCGCTTCGTACGTGAATGATCCCTCGCTCGATTATACCCTCGACATAACCTACCCCCCCCTCTTCCATGTCTAGCTACGTGGTTTATGCTTTCCTAAATTTATCGCGGTGACGGCCCCAATACTGCAGTGAATTATCAGCTGGGTGGTTACAAAGTTACACTGATGCTGTCATCTGTGTTGGTGTAAGGTTTCATGGAGTTAGGGGCCTTCCCGTTCCGAGTGGCATTTACCCTAGTGGTGCGTTATATATAGGACCTTATAAGTTTCATAATGAAGATAAATAAGTATTTTTTTAAACTTTTTATTTCATATATTACTAGTTTGTGATACTAGCAATAAATTAAGAAGTAAACGAAAAAATACGAAATATGAAACTATTAAAAATTAATTGAAAAAGTAAGCCAAAACATTGATTTTGCATGAGAAAGAAAACGGCTTTTAGTGTTATCGAGTAAAAGAATTCAAGGTAGGGTAAAAAATAATGTTTTTGGGTAAAACACGTTCCGTATTGGGTTTTGTTTTCATATATATATTTTGTGTATACATAACAAACATATAATAATCAAAATTTAGAGGGCAGTAAAACGCAACCTAACCTATATGGATCGACGATGCAGTATATTCCTACCTTAGCCTACATGAATCAACTTTGCAGTAGCCCTGTTTCTCTTGTTTTCGGGAAAGATTTTTGAACTTCGGAAAATATCCCGAGACGTTTCCTTATCCCGTTTCCTTATTTGTTTTAAACAAACTACTAAGTTTAACATACAATCTTTCGAAACGATTGCAGACACACGTTATTGATTTGGTGAGTGCATATAATGAAGTGAATCTAGTTAAAACTAAACTTGAAGCCATCAAAGAAAATGCAACATTAGTATTTCAGCAGATTTTTGAAGAATGTGTAAGCGCATCTGAATCATAAGTCCTTTAGTTAAAAATTGCATGTACCAGGATAATAAAACAAAATTCAAAAATACAGAGATCACTACACATATAAACATTCCTAATAACTAGCCGGACCCTAACAGACTAATTATTCCCAAGAGTACCATATACACCTATTTTTTGTGATTATGATTTAACATCTTAAAGACATTAGGAGAGAGGTTTTGGAAAATCATAAAAGAAATTATATCTTCATTCCTTGCAAATTTGTTCATACTGCAACAGGCTTGATAATGTTCCATATGAGAAGATAAAAGGATTGGTGCATGGTAACATTTTACAAAGGTAAGAATCTCGAAATAGACCCCAATGAAGGTTTAGTAAAAAGACCAGAAATGGGATATTATAGGAAAGTTGTTAGAAATTGGCATCACAGCATAATGATATTATCGTCGAAAAAATAACAGTCAAATAGACGGACTAGTTTCTTGCTTCGCCAGTTACATATTTACTAAATATATACATTCTTGTTGCAAAATACTGGGCACATTAACAGGTGTTCATACTGCTTTAAGGAGAAAAGCTCGGCAGAAAGAAGCTTATTCAAACATGGACTATCTGAAAAAAGCTACTTGAGAAATTACTATTGGAGATGCAAGACATACTGGACTTAAAGTTATAACAAATTTAGTGTTAAAGATGATTTTAGTAATTTTAATATAATTATGATTTTTAAATGGAAGTTTTTAAATATTTTGTCCTTCCACTTCAAATAATATTATAATATATATAATAATTATAGGATATATATATATATATATATAGTTATATATTATTATTAAGCATATATATTATAGTAATTATATATATAATATATATAATATATATATATATATATATATAATTACTATATATATATTAATATATATAATATATAAAATTATTTAAATATTTTTAAATTATTATTATTAACTTATTAAATATAAATTTAAATTATATATGATTTAATATATAAATTAATAATTATATATATATACTATATATATATATTACTAATTAATTTAATTATATTATATTAATATATAATTATCTATTAATAACTTTAGAGCTAGAATAATATCTTTAAAATGTAATTATAAATTATTATTATTTTTATTAATAATTATATATTATTATATTATTATAATTTATTATAATTATTTAATTATATTATTATTAAATTTATATATATATTAAATTTATAATTTTGAAGATATATATATTTAATATAATATAATTAAATAATAATAATATATTTAATATAATTATTAATTTTATAAGATACATTCAAAATAGATAATTATTTATAATTTCAAATATAATTTTTAATTATAAGAAATAGTTTTAAATATTAAATTTAAAATTTTTTATTATTTAATTTTACATTGGACAGTCTATCTTATATGCAGATGGTTATTAATATTTTTAATTAAATATATATTAATTATAATATAAGTTATTTATAATAAATTATATATTATATTATTATAAAATATATGAGTTATATATTAAGTGTAATATATTATAACTAGGTATGGAATAAATACTTATAAGCTATAATAATACCATTAAGACAATAGATGATATAATAATATATAATATATAGTATAATAATTAAAGGTAATAAATAGTATAGATATAGACAATTATAATAAAAAATCAAAAATTAAATATATAAGTAATATTTTATTCATAAATAATTAACGTATTATTAACAAAATAAGTGAGAAAAAAAAACAATATTATTTTAGGCTTTTATGAGTTGTTTGGGATCATAGTATATACTAACTATTTAAATATACTATAATAAGGGCTGCAAGATTCTAATGCCAAATATAAATAAATACTAACATGTAGTCTATGAGAGTCTTAGACAAGCATAGTGTTATATATAATATATATAATTTTTTTAATATAATTAAAATATTAATAATATATAATTAATATAATATATATATATATTATTATACTATATATACGATAATGATTATGATATATATACAATATATATATAAACATTACTAGTTAAGTTAAAGACTTATTGAATAGTAATAAGTTAGTACATGATATTGTAGCTAATAAATTAATTTATTGAATTATTTATGCTATAACAATTTGATTATTAAATTACAAAATCAGTTATGAATCTCATTATTCAATATCATTTGTATTTCATATATATTATTAATTATATTTAATATTTATAGTTTATTTAAATATTTAAATAAGTAATAAAAGTAATAAATTTATGTATTAATCTCATAATATACATATATATTATTATCATAATTTTATATAAATAATAAAAATATTAATTATTAAATTATTAATTATATATTTTACAATATTACTATAATATTAGAATTTTAAATATTATAATATTAAATTACATATATTATTATCCTCATTCGGTAACAATAAAGTGATTCTAATAATAATTTATGAACTTATAATTTCTTTAATAATAAATTAATATATATATTAATAATATTATAATAATATTTATAATTTATTAATATGATATATATATTATATTATTATAATATGATATTTATTTATTAAGTAATATTAAATAAAAGATATATAAAATTAAATATTTAATATTATGAAATTCAAACGTGACGGTACATTCTAAGTTAATATGAGTAACTCTTAATTTTAACTACGACCCGGAGTATTTATGATTATTATTTGTAAAGTGCTTCTACTATTACCTTCATCTTCTATTCTTCTTCATGTAA
>JABUQX010105920.1:20000-25840 GCA_015478945.1 Trachelipus rathkii | reverse complement strand
TGTGTGTGTGCTGGTGTGGAAAATATTGAGAGGGGGAGCGAAGGAGTTGTGATTCTGATGAGTGACCTATGCTGTGGCACATAGCTATGGTGGATTTTGTTATTGTGAGTACTAGAATTCTATCGGTTAATTTAAGTTTGAAAAGGTCAAGGTATGTGTGGTTGTGACATATAGTCCACCTGAGGGTTATATTAAAGAGACTGGGATTTTCTGGAATAATTTGAACGATGTTTTGGATATGGTGGGTAGGAGTTTCAGATTGATTGTGTTGGGGGACCTAAATGGTTGGATAGGTGATAAATAAAGTAATGGTATTACAGGTGGCTTTGGGGTGACGGGAGAAAATGAGAATAGTAGGAGTGATGATTTCTTGAGGAGAGAGGATGTGTGTAAGTAATACTTTCTCCAAACACAAGAGTATTCATAAGTATACTAGAGTTGGTGTAGGTAGAGTTGGTATCCATGTGAAAAGTGATTGAGTTTGTGTTGGTGAAGAAGGAGATGTTGAAGAATGCGATGGATTAACGTTAAATCAGTAAGGGGGTTAGAAATAGGATTATCGAAGCATTAAGTTATATTTGCAAGTTTAAGTTAGTGGGGGCTTGGATGGAAAGGAAGGTGATAAGGAAGTGTCAACTAAAAAAACAAAAAAGAACAAAAAAAAAAACAAAGAAGGAAGTGTGGGAGAATTAAGAGTGAGAAGTTAAACGTGATTAAGGGTAATAGGATTAAGTATTTAAGAGAACTTGCAAATAAATTCAGTTGAATGCTAACAAGTTGAAACCTGAACAAATCTGGATGTAAATGAAGGAAGCCGTCGTTAGTCTCAAAAGAAAGATGCTTGGAATTATATAAGGAAAAAAAAAGAGAGAATAAAAGAAAGAAAGAAGGAAAGGAAAGTTGAGGTAAATGAACGTTTGGAAGGAGGATGAATGGGGTTTACAAGGAATAGGAAGTTCTTCTGGAAGAGCGCGAGAGGTGCAAGAATGATTTAACTTTAAAATAATGAAGATATAAAATCGAACATAGTGTGGAGAGAAACATCGAAAATCTGTATAACATTGGCAATATTTAATGAAGAGGTGAAAGTGATTGTGTGTGGGTTTTATTGGTGCAAGAAGAAATAGTTATTTTGGGATGAATCATTCAGGAAGGAGGAGTAATGTGTAGAGTGAGAAAGTGAAGAATGGTAAATTTGCAGGAATAGATGATTACTGGTGAAATGATCAGAACGGAGGCGAGATGGTGATTGAATTTGGAAGTAGTGTAACAAAGCATTTATGGAGAGTAATAGATCCGGGATTGACGAGAAAGAGCAGTAAATAAGTACCCATATATAGCGTAAAGGGGCGATAAAGACTGTGAAATTATAGATAGGGAATTACTTTATTTTTGAGTGTTGTAGGAGATATTTGCTTGTATTTAGGTATCGAAAGAGTACCTCGAGTGATGAGGAGACTGATTGATGAAAACACGGTTGCATTTAGAAGTGGATAGAGGATGTGTGGATCAAAATTTTTACATTGAGACAAATAATTGCTGAGAAAAATGAGAGAGAGAAGAAATAAATTCTTTAAAAGTTATGGATTTGCAACAGGTGAATGATAGGATTAAATAGGAAGCCTTCTTTATGCAGTATGTGTATTAGATGATGATACTGTTATGATGCTGTGCCGTAGGTTCGATGGAATTCAAAATTATGTATGACGATGGTAAAGCGCGTGTAAGAATAAATGTAGTTGAGTGTTTGTTTTAATATTTCTAGCGGTGTGAGGCAGGGATGTGTTCTGTCTCCTTGGTTATTCAATCTGTATATGGATGGGGTTATGAATGAATTAGCAGGTAGTGGCTGCAGGAAGGTGTTGAATGGATGGAGAAATCGGTTAGGAAAGTGGGGTTGCCCTACATTATTATATGCCAGCCCGATGATTTGGTTTTGTGTTTTTACAATCTGAAGAGAGTTTGAGAGATGTGGTAAAGGTTTTGCAGGGTGTGTAAAAGGAGGGGGTTTAAAATAAATGTAGATAAGAGTAAGGTTACGGTAGTGAGTGAGGGGAGTCCTCGGTGTGAATCTATGTTAGATAGTGAGAAACTGGAACAAGTGTCTAAGTTAAAATATTCAGGATATATGTTGGATGAAAAGGGAACGGATGATGCAGTGTAGTAGGAAAGTTGTGAATGGTTGGAACGTGGCTGGTGCAACTAAATCCTTCGTGGATCGTAAAGGAACTAAGTCGTAGTGTCTAAAATCTATTGCTCAGAGTAAGAGGAATCAATAATGGAAGAATGAAACTAGCAATCAAATCCTGTTGAGTTAAGTTTTTCACAGGGGAGGGGAGAAGGCTAAGGAAGCCATACTTAGGAGATCATTGGTCTATAACACCTTCTAAAACAGTGGTTCCAAAACTGTGGGTCATGACCCCCGAAGGGATCATGAGTCTTTTTCTGGAGGTTATGGAGGTTCGAACTGTATGTATTCAGTGAAACCATTTTCTTTATGAGATGTATAAGTTTGTAAATGAGTTTAATAGCGAAAATATATATATATATATATAATATATATATATATATATATATATATATATATATATATATATATATAGTATATATATATATAATATAATATATATATATATATATATATATAATATATTATATATATATATATTACTATATATATATATATTTATATATGGCAATTTCGTTAGATAAGCAGGCAATAAAAGTACTTGAACGTAAAAACGTACTAAAATGTTGCCTTAGGATGTAGTATTAAATTTTCCAAATAGTTTATATAAAAATATGTGAAGCCAAAATTATTTAAAAATATGGATCATTTCTATAAAAATTATAAAAAAAAAACAGGAAAAGCCTCCTCACCACAAACAAGCCACAACACACAACTCAAATACCGCCATAGCTTATCATTCATTTTTTAGCAAAAAACTTACACCCATGTACTACTTTAATTTCAATTTTATAACAAACAAAGACCAAATAAAACCAAAAGTGAACGATGCCAAAGATATATATCTCTGCCCTCTGGACCTGTTAACAAATGTACTTACTACTCAGATAATAAGTTAATATTTAGATATTAACTATTAATCATATTAAAGTATATATATTAAATCATAATATTCCGTTTTATTAATTATTATTAATGTAATTTTTCGAAAAAAAAATTCCATTAATTCGTTTCTTGCTTCATTGCGATCAGGAAATGAAATTTTTCTGCTGAGCATATGTAGTCGTAATAGATACAACTATTTGTCTAGATTAATTTTCTTTTTTATGCATTAGTTATGATTGTGGAGGTCGGCATTGGTAACACAATAGTAAAAAATAAAAAATATAAAAAAATATCTATCTCTTTATTATAGATCACTGTGGAGTTATTGGAATCGTAATAAAAATCAAAAAATCGAATAGATAAGAGACTTCCGCTTATTATATATATGTCTTTTCCATTACTTATGCGATCGAAACTAAATAAAAGTTCCCCGACAACTAAGAATATCTCAGAACAACTAATGACAACCCGGGTCTTTAAAAAATGTCCCGGAATTCGTCTCAAGATATTTCGATAGGACATCAAGAAAGGAAAAAATTTACTTTTTTTTTATTTTTTTATTTTATCTCCTAAAACACATAACGTACAAGAATACTAATATTTCCATTATGCTTTGGATTAATTCTAGATGATATAAAAGATTTTTATTTTTTATCTTAACTAAAAGAATACCCCAGGTTAAACCGCAAAGATGCGCAAAGAGTCGGGGCGTCTCTCGCCTCCTGGGGGACGACGGGCCAGTTGGACTTATTTCCCTCCGGGGAGGGTTTCCGGAACCCCGCTCTTTGGTTATTTGGGTGTCGCGCCGGGTTCCTCGCCCCTCCCCCTACAGGGAAGTACGGAAACACGTCCTTCCCTCTGCTGGGGTGGGGGGCGGTCTGCACCGTCGGGCTCGAGTCCCCCTAAAGAAATATTTATACGCTGATTCCATATATGTTTTAGTTTTCTTGTTCTACCTATCGTAGTTTTTGGAGATATTAAAATAAAAAATAAAAAAAATTTCATTTTCCATACAAATTTCATTAAGCTGATTCCATATATTTACTCAGTTATTCTGTGTACGCTACCTCTCTTAGGTTTCGAGGAATACGATTGCGGAGTGGTGTAATCGTTAGTTTGTGCCATATTATTATTTTTTATTATATTATTATTATTATGATTATTAATTATTATTATTAATTATTATTATTATTATTATTATTATTAATTATTGATTATTATTATTATATGATTATTTATTTGTTTATTATTATTATTGCTACTAAATATTTGTAATTAATTCATATATTTGAAAGAATTTTCTTTTCTTAAAATCAGTGAAGCAATATAATTTATAAATCAAATTAGAACGCAAAAGCAAAATAATAGCCTCACACTATTTCTTAGCTTAACTCAACAAATTGTACTGCAAAGGTGTCAGAATTTCTAAAAAAAGTTATCGAAAATTATCATTGCCTGCTTATCTAGGAATTGGCCTATATATATATATTGATAATATATATATATAATATATATATATAATATATATAATATATATAGTATTATATATATATATATATATATATATATATATAATATATACTATATATATATTATATTTATATATATACGTATATATTATGGGTCAATCCTTTTTTGCGTACCAAATTAATGGAAGTTGGCCGCTCGATAATTTGAAAAACTTTCAGTATTTTGCGATGGCGCTTTAAGTTATCCCTGCGCAAGTTTTCTAAATACCACCATTCGTTTTTGTAGATTTACTCTGTTTGTAACAGGGTGAGCCAAATGTTTGACCAGGTGGAGCAAAATTTACTTAATAGGGGTAACATTTTAAGTCATATCTCCATATCGGTAATTCTTATACCAAATTTCATAGCAGAGTGAATTGTTAGATACATTAAGGATACATTTGGCCTTTTCCTGTTTTTTTTTGGGAAAATAATATTTCATCATGAAAATGAATCCGAAAAATTGTGTTAAAAATCGAAGAAATTTCCATTTTTGTGGGTGTATTATTAAAAGAAGGAAATAATTTTACGATATAAAAAATTTGTTGTGATGATACATACTAAAGTAGGGTTTAACTTAAATTTCTTATTTGAAGTTTGGTAAATATTTTTAGAAAAATTTACAAAAGGTGTCCAAAAATCAATTTTTCGGGAAATCGGTAACTTTGAACCTTAAATATCTCTGATGGGTAAGTGCTAAAAATCTGAAATGTTCACACATTCTACTCTGTTCCTGTCACTGCCAATATTGACTTTTGGTAATCTTCGCTTGTTTTAAGAGAATAACAGCCATTCAAAATGCCCCCAAATTTTTTATTTTTTAAGTTGTCTTTCATGATAGCATGTACGTAGCCTTCCACTCGGTAATATAAAGCTACCTATATTAAAAGTGTGTAAATATTTTATTTGATTATTAGAAATTATTAAAAATTTATTGTCATAATTCTTTTTTTTCAATTTTATTTAGCATAAATAATTGAAATAAAAAATTAATTAATTTTGCGAAAAAATTCACGTTTGGAAAATGCCAATAATGAAATATAACTTAGACTTGTGTTTTCTATCCAATTAAACTATAAACATTATTAAAAATCGACATTAACATTTAAATTCTTATAAATTTAAAATATTTTGGATAAACAAAAAAATAATAATATTTAATCACCGTTTCTCCCCGAAGTCAACTGACCCGTTTTTCCTAATTCAAATTTTTTGAAATGGAATTTTAAAAAAAATTTAAAATATATATTTCGATATTT
>JABUQX010105920.1:5000-15000 GCA_015478945.1 Trachelipus rathkii | reverse complement strand
TTTGCTGTAGCAAAATTCGCCTATTTATTCTGTTGAACAGTTTACAATATAGTTATTGAAGCTGCTTGCAGAATGCCCATATTGATTAATTTTCTTCTTCTCAATCTTAGTTTTAGAAACATTCTTGATGTCTTTTTGTGTAAAGATTTCAATTTTTCTTTGACACAATTTTCGTAGGTTTCTAATGAACTTTCTAATTTCATTAACTAGGTTACACAGGGAGCTTATGCCCCAAATTAAAAACGGTGGCCACATCCATATCTTCAGATGGCTGAATTTTTTATTTACAGAATCAAATCTTTCAAGTATTGGTCCCATATTACAGACAATAAAGATTATATCATAGGAACTCAATTTTTTTCAGAAATTTCCCTTTTGACGCTTGCCTGAAATGACTGGCGTCTCTCATTTTATCTTCAGATATAGAGTTTAAAGCCTTAACAATAGCTTCCAAACATTTGTTTAGACTTTTACAAGCTCTGCTCGAGCTGACCACTTGTCTCACATAGTGTTGTGACAGTATATTGCTTTGAAGAAAAGATTGTTTTGGTACCTTTACGCATTCGTAGAGAACTAGAAGGAAGTATTAAAGATTCTGAAGCAAAGATAAAAAGAAAACGCCTGTTTACAACATGTGCAGCGCTAGATCCCATTAAATTAAGGGAATTAGCTGAACATGGTATGAAATATGCTAGATGGTTGACCTCTTTAACTCTTGTTTGCAGGCTAGAATATATTCCTTACATATTAGCAGCATTATCATACTTTTGACCCCGACAACTGTTTATTTCTAAATTCATTTGCTTTGAGAAAACTCATCACCATTTCCGTTAGTTCTTTACCTGTATAACCAGGATTTTTAATAAATCCTAAAAAGCGTTCTTTAGGCGTACCTTCTTTTGCTAACATATTCTGAATGATAAAGCCTCAGCTGATCTTTATGAGTAATGTCTGGAGTGGAATCATCAATAATAGAAAAATACTTACTTCCCTGTTAAATTTTATTTCAATATTTCATGATTACTTTCTAGCCATAAATTTGGATAGGTTCGTTGCGTAAGTGCTATGTGATAAATAAGAAGTGCTTCCTTTGCCAGAATTTTGACATTGAGATAGGTGATTTTGTTAAAAAAGGTCAAATTCTGCAATAAGTTCCAGACACATCACAAAATTTCCATTTCGAGCAGAGCCAGCTATTTCATCATTGCCTCGGAATGGTAACCCTCGTGAGGAAAGTTTCTTAATAACAGCAATAACTCTTTGTAGTACATTTCTCCAATAGTTTACTTCTTCTTCTAATTGAAAGAGCAGCTGCTTGTCAACTCTACATAATGAATTACTTAGTCTCTTCAGCATCAACATACAATCACGATGGCGAACGAAATTTTCAATGTTCAGTCAATCTTGTATTACCATACTGTTCCAACGTTAAATCCTTACTGCTTTACAAAACTGAAATTGACAACACCGCCTCCCAAAAAGGTTTACATCGGACCCAAAAGATGGATCCTGTCTGTATAGAGTACACTAAAATTTAGTTCGTTTCAACAACATCTCCATATCAAAAGTTTCGTTCGTATCAAACAAGGATTTTGTTAAGATATCTACTTTACTCTGGATAAAAAAATCTCTGAATTAAAAAGAATCTATGTCTGACCTTTTGGTAATTCCATCCGCTCTATCGCCTGAAGAAAGTCTTGGCATGGCTTCACATAACCTTCCAATTCAGACATGGATCATTCGCTTCGGTTATTAAAGATTTCTTTGTCTCTGTGCTTCGTCGTATCTGGTCACTATTCTCAGACAACCCTCACGCCTAAGAATTTTCGATGCATATGTCTTCCCACGCTTACCATGTTATCGTTCTCATCAATGACCTTTTGAACATTACTTCAGATTCATCGCACAACACGACAGATTCATTTGTCTTTGCTGCAGAAAGAATGAGTCCACTCGTTGGTATTTATAGATTAACACTTCATTATTCTTCTCCTTTTCTCTTCTTGCTATTTCTACAGTATCTTTGCGCCGCTCAACCTTTTTCGCACACCACCTCCATCTAATCATAAAAACTGGCTATGTCACTATTTCGGTTTAAAAACAATACAATCATGCATCTACTTTCTTGAAAACTCAACCTATTAACTTTTTAATTCTTGAATAATCATCAGAACCGATTGCACTTATATACAGTATGTATCAGCCAGAGCACGTAGGACGTTCAGGCCTAGCAATAAAAAACAATATTAGTCACAGACTCGCCCAGAGCAAAACCGCCACTGAATATCGGTTATTTCGGAAGCCGGCAAATGGATACTGAAATGATACCAATCAGTCTATATATATGGCAATTAATGTCAGAAATAAGGACAATCTTTTTCATCAACTCTCTGACTTTCAGCCAGCGTTAACAATGGCGTTCAATTGTTACAGTGCTCGTGATCTGGAAGAAGACGGCTTGCTAGGGCAGAGTTTGTAAGCCGTTCAAGCTAAAGAAGCATCTCAAAAAGGTTCATCCGGAATTGACAGCAAGGATTACTGTCATAATTCGAAATTAGAAAAAAACACCAGATAAGCGGTCAAGATATGTATCATGGTTCATGGAACACGAATTCACTTTCAACACTCTAAGATCGTCGAGGCATCGTACAAGGTCTCCCTTCTTATATCGAAACAGAAGAAGCCACACACAATTGGAGAGACACTCGTTAAACCTTGCATGATATAGGCTGCCCGTCTTGTCCTCGATCATAACTGTATAAACAAGTTTAATCAGATACGTCTCTCGGACAACACAGTTAAGCAACGCATCAATGACAAGTCAGAGGATATCCAAATTCAGGTGACGGAGAAAATGCGAAAATCTCCTTTCTTTGCAATACAGCTTGATGAGACAACAGACGTCGCACAACCTTCACAACTTTTGGTTTATGCTCGGTTTGTTTCTGAAAATTGGATTGAGGAGGAGTTCCTCTTCTGCAAGCCACCGATAAAAATTACACATGCTGAAGATGTCTTGAACATCGTTTCCAGCTTCTTTCAGAGGGAAAATCTCTCGTGGGAAAAGTTGGTTAGTGTGTGCACGGATGGAGCTCCCAGCATGCTCGGCTCCAAGTCCGGATTTAGGCCTCTGGTCAAGAAGAATAATCCGGCTGTAATTACAACACACTCAGTGATCCATCGTCAGGCTCTTGCCTCCAAGACGTTCCCTGCTGCCCTTGAACTCCCCCTTGCAACTATGTTTCGTCAGTTGTGCTAATACATGGATTCTTCCCACCAAGACCTCCTCTTCTACAAATAAGTTCGTTGGTTGTCAAAGGGCAATGATTTTGCTCGTGTACTTAAGAGCTCTTTGATGAATTGCAGATATTTCTTGGAACTCAATGGAAAAAGATGGAGCAGCTTTTAAAGGTTATTCGAGAGTCATTTAAGTGTAATCTTGCCTATTTGGCAGAAGTGTTCGAAGACATATTTGAACCGGCAACTACAGGGCCTTGATACCACCATTACAATGCACACAAATGACATCAAGGCTTTCCTAGACAAGCCAGCTCTTTGGGCGAGAAAAGTTGAGAGGGGAATTGTAGCTTCGTCCCAACGTCTGAATAAAGTCGTTCGGTGAAGAGCCACTGCAGAAGAGCTGTACAAGGATATCAAGAGCACTTGTCAAGGCCTCGAACAGAGTTCAGACGCTACTACCGATGATTATAGCATGCAATGAGGAATGCCATAAACGTTAACTTGTCCCGTAACCCTTTCCGCCTGCCAATGTTAGACGATCTTCCTAATGACATGCAGACGAATTTTTGGAACTAATCAACAACACCGCAGACAAAGAAGAGTTCCAGGAACAACAACAGCTCAGCAATCATAATTGCTGGGGAAACTGATTTCAGCCTTTCCCAAGCAAGCACATTCGCTTTAAAGGTTCTCGTTCCTTTCTCATCAATTACCATTGTGAAAGTGTTTTCTCGATTTACTGGCAATCAATCAAAGGGGGGAGAAGGAGGACACGAAACAGGTGGGAAGCTGTGGCGGACACGCGATGTGTATTGATTTGCCTTACAGCAAGAAAGCAAGTACATCCTTCGCATTAAAAAATACAAGGTATTTATGTTAAAATTTGTTTTAGTATATATATATATATATATATATATATATATAATATATATATATATATTATATATAATATATATATATATATATATATTATATAGTATATATTATATAGTATATATATATTATTGATAGGAGTGGAAAATCCAGTAGAGACTAACCCACAATAGGAACGGAAGGGAAATTTAACTTTTTGAGGAGTTCAAAAAAGTTGAATTTCCCTTCCGTTCCTAGCTTTGGGTTAGTCTACTTTTGATTTTTCACCTGTCATATATATTGTAATATACATATATATATTATAGAAAGGCCTATTAAAGGCCATCGTAGGTTTGGTATTACTAAAAAGGGTCAAGCACCTGAATAGTTTGAGAAACACTGCATTAGGGAGTTGTGTGGTGTTTAGAAAGAAGTAAATGAGAGAATAAACGATAGTATATGAGATGCCGTTTGTGTCGATATGGAAAGGATGTATGATTAGTGCAATGGTAAGACGAATGAATAGTGGCGGATGTTCTTTTGTTTTTTTATGGGAATCGACTGGCTGGAGACCGAAGAAAAGTGGATGGGAGTGAGTAAAGAAATGTCTGAAGGAGAGAATATGAGTTTTGCAGAAGGCCAAGAAGAAAGATTGTATAATTGTAGTTGAATGTTGGGGTTTTGTGAGGGGGCATGGTTATGGGTCTTGCCCAGGGAATGAACCCTACATTGACTAGATGCCACAGTTAGGGTCCGTCGCAGTCTCGTAAAATCCCCGAGTGGAGTTTTATGACTGCTACGAGTTCTCACTTATAGGTTTAAGTGGACGTAGGAGTGGCTTTCTTACGACTTGCCTGCATATCTGTCTGACTACTTTTCTGCTTCCGGTGTATAATATGATACCTCGCCCCCAATCTGAGAGGAAAATGGATGAAAGATAAGACTATATATTTATCTATATATAATATATAATATATATATAATATAAATATATATATTATATATAGTATTATATATATATATTATTATATTATATATTATATAGTTATATATATAATATATTATACTATATATATATATGATATATATACGCAGTTTGATCGTCAGGGATGTAATCCTCTTAGTATTCATATGGTAGGTAATTCGCATGATGAACAGCTAATACTTTTAAGATCTCTCATCTTCATACAACCCCCACAGGACTTCAAGGAACTTAAACTTCTATTTGGAATGAGGAATTAGCATGTGGCAGAGCTGGTTGGTCAGATTCTCCACGTATTGGTGGGCTTTTAATATTTTCTTCCGCGTCTTTCATTGATCCTTTATCAATGTTGAAAAAAATTCACTGTTGTATGCTTCCTATTACTCTACTGTAATTGATTTTCATTGAAAGAATTTTTGATTGAATTTTTGGTTGAATTTTTCACCGATCTAATATGAAAAGGATGCTCTTCTGATTATAGAACTAAAAAGAAAAAAAGTTGTCCTATCTTTCAAACATTGTTCGTCCTCAAAAGATTGCAACAAATGGACATGGCATTTGGGTTGAATGTATTATATTAAATGCAAGTGCAAATCAATTGCACAAAGGACTTTTTTCCAAAATTTTTTTTTTAAATTCACTCATAAAAAGCTTTTTCCCGCCCTGTCATTTGAGAAAATCTACTCATCTATTTCCCATTTATTATATATATATATATATATATTAGTATACTATATTATATATATAATATATATAATATATATTAGATATATATATATATATACATATATAGTATATTATATATATAATATATCTATATATATTTTATATTTTTATATATATGTATATATATATATATACTATTATATATATTTATATATATATATTATATATAATTATATATATTATATATATATATATATATACTATGATATATAATATATATATATTAATAATTATATATATATTATATATAATGTATACCCTATATATAGTATTATATACTATAGATACTACTATATAGGTATTTTTATATATATATACTATACTATATATATATATATATATTATATATATATTAATATAATAATATTATGTATTATATATAATTATATTATTTAAATAATATATATCTTATATAATATATATATAGTAATATTATATTTATATATATATAGTATTATATATAAAAATTAATATATATGCTTTATTTTATATATATATAATATATATATATATATTATTAGTATATATAAATATATTATATTATATATTATATATTATATATTATATAATATATTATATATTACTATCATATGATAGTCTTATTAATAGTATAAATGAAAATTTATTTTTTGTTAACCATTCATCTCGCTTTTTGATAAATATAATTTTCAAAATAAACATTCTTGCGAATCTTGTAATATTATTTTCAAATTTAACGCTTTACTTGCGCTTTTACTTGCAATATTCATGCTTGTCCAAGATCTTACTTCATGCTTATTTCTGTCTTTTGATGTTGCATCATATTTCTTCATCTTTTGAACGTTTCTTTTTATATTATAGGTTCTTGTTTGTTCTTCCATGTTACCTTTATCTGTGCTTGTGACCTCGTTAAGCGCTAGATTTCTTCATTCTTCAATTTATTTCTGGCTTGTGCCTTTTCTAGCTTTGCCGAATTCTAATTTTTTCCTTTTTACCCTTGACGGTCCACACGCTTCTTGTTGTTCCAATTGTACAAGTGACAAATATATTTTTCAATTTATCCTCTTGAAAGTGATAGTGTAGATACTTCTCTTGCCGAACTCTTTCAACTTTTAATTTAAGTTTCAAGTAAGATATTTTTTGTTAAGTAAGGTCTTCCTTAAATGTTAATCTACTATTTATTTATATATACAACGTAGCTCTATACTGGATACTAATATATAATAATTAACGTATTTATCGTCAATCTCTTATATTATAGGTATACTACTATAGTAAGGGTTATTGTCCTATATGAATATAGTTATATATCCTCATAATATTATCATACTAGTTATTATATAATTATATATATATTATTATTATTATATATATATAATACTTTATAATAATTAATATATAATATAATATATATATATATATATCATATTACTTATATAATATATATATATATACATGATTATTATATTATATTATTATATATATTATTATTATTATATATTATATATATATATACTATTACTATAATATATAATTATTTTTATATATATATACTATATACTTCACACTCCATTATATATTATATATTATTTATGATTATTATATACTATAGTCATATGAAAGAATATATTATATAATACATATACCTATAATATATATATGTATATATCATAATTTATACTATATTTATATATATATTATATTACTAAGAAATTTTAGTCTTTTTACGATATGGTGTATTTATATTATATATTATTATTTTAGAGTCTTTTCAAGGATTGGGCAAACTAATATTTCTATACATATTTAATATATTATAATATATATATAACTTATAATTATATTATATAATTATATATATATAGTATGAACAGTGAGGTTTAATATTTACCGTCAATATTCCAATGCTATAAACTATATCAAATATGATCACAATTTATTTACTCTTATATAATATATATACTTATTATATAATATATATACATTATATATTGGCTATATCGGTAGCATATTATATTGATACTATACTACTGCTTAATATATACATAGTCATATATTCTGTATATTATAAGTATTATTATATATATTATATATATATATAATATACTTCATATTATATCTAATATATATTATAGATTATTTATATCATATTATTATTATATATATATATATATATATTTTCGTTCAAGAACGCTATGTTTTTCGTGCACCGTATAATATTGTATGATATTTTAAAACACACACTTACTTAAAATTTAATTATGTTAACGTTCAAAAAAAACAGTTTCACAGAAATCTTAAAAAAAGAAATTACCCAATATGAAGCGTTTCAAAATAGCTCCCGACATTTACGAAGTCACTATCACACTTTCTTTTCCATGGCAGAGGTGGAGGAAAAAGGTGATAAGGGAGTTCCTTAGAATCATGAACATGATATACGATCAACATGGTATAAAAGACGAACTAATTAAGCCCAAGTTACCTTTCTACGACTAATTTGCCATGCCGTACGGGGAAATGAAGTTTTGTGCGATCAAAGACATTATGGTCCTTTATTGAAGATGACGATGAATAATTTATAAAAAAAAAAAAAATACATCTATATAAATTAAAAATATTGTTTGAACATCTTGAAAATGGATAAATAGGGTGATGACATGATGGATGAGGGTCGGTATAGGTAACTGGATTCTAATTAGTGTAGAATGAGTTCTCATGCTATTGTGTATATGTTTGGAAATTAATGTTGAGGATAACCAGAGAGGAATTAGGGATCAACGAATAAAATTTAATCAATTGACTAATATGGGGTTATCTGCTAATGTTGTGGAATAGGGAGAAAATATCCATATATCATGTTTTGTTTCTTATGTGTAGGGTGGTTTTTGAAAAAGAGGTGTAGATGTTGATTTACATGAAAAACAGGTTTTTTATATTATATTTTATAAGTGTTGTTTGTATGTATAATGTGTCATGTTAGAAGAAACTGAAAATATTAACTATTTTTGAGTCTCAAGGTAAATTTAATGGATGGATGCTAAAATCGCTTACATACGCGAGAGAAAATTGCTGATGTAAGTCATTAGGCAGACTTATATTGAGTAGATTACGTCATCATATATACGAACCAAGATGTAAATTGCGATATAAAGAGAGTGTGTTATTAATATAAACAAGTCCTCATAAATTCACAAATGTTAAATTTGCAAATTACAAGAGAGACTCAGACTATATGTCATTCCTGCTCCATAATTATTTGGGGTAAATTATTTATTAGTTATAAAGAAATACATTCTTGTTTTTAATGTCAATTTTTATGAAGATTTACTTATTACAGGTACTTAGTAGAAAAAATCTTAGAAACTTGTAGAATAGGTACGTTGGGTAAATACAAGACTTGTTAACATCGAAACTTACCCTAAACAAATGCAATCATTAAGTACTAGTATCCGATTTTTCCTTAAAATGCTGTGTATTTATTAATATGCGAATGTGGAAGATGATTACAAAATAGGAGAAAAGGAAAGGGTGTCAAGTTACTTATTTATCATTCGATAATTGCCTATTGTCATAATCCTATTTAATTTGGACTTAGGGGAGACGTTCATTTTATATGTGGAGTTTTGGAATGCCTATAAAAATGTCGTTAAGATAAATTTTTTTGAACCTGTTAACGTTCTTTATTTATCAAAGGCTGGATAGATAAGTTTTTTTTAATTTGATTTATTAAAATGTTGTATATGTTGTGAATTTAAAAGGGTACTGTAGTTGATTTTTGCGTAAGTGTTTTTCGTCGTCAAGTACAGTATCATATGAAAATTATAGCAAATATAGATATATCACATGTACTCACATTGATTTTTGGTAGAAATAATATTCTTACTTAATTTTTAATTAACTATGAATAGGCACGGTACATGACGTTTAGATAAATTGATTGGTTTAATGGAAAGTCTTTTTAGGAAATGATAGGTTAAATATAGCTTTATATTTATTTCGCCAAAAGAGGATAGTATTTTAAGTTCATTTGAAGGTGAAATATCTATTGAGAAACCAAGTCCAAATCCTAGTAATTGGGTTTCAAAGACATTTAGTTGATAATCAGAAAGATTTGAATGATTTTTAGGGTTTTCGAATATATCACTTTCAAAAATGGAGACGTTGCATTAAATGATTTATTATTTTATTTTAGATGTAATTTATTAGTTTTGTTATTAGATT
>JABUQX010105919.1:0-25000 GCA_015478945.1 Trachelipus rathkii | reverse complement strand
GCTGCCGACCGGTTATTAAATATTTGTGTAAATGATACTAAATTGGTGTCTTTACTACTATAATGTTGATTTGCTCGGTCCCTGCTAGAATTCTCGAAAATAATAGGTTTCAAACCATAATAATAAAATACTAAAGATAAAAAAAAAATAAATAACAATATAACCTAACATAAATTAAAAGATTTGACTTATTTGCACTTTTCTATGATTTTGATAACTCTCTCACAACATTACACGTTTTCTACCATATACCCTAAGCATAAATACAAGTAAAATCAGTAAACCAAACTGTCTCCTCCTTCAGCCCTTCCGTAGATCACTCACTTCGCACTCTAGTTGATCATGATTTCAAAGTCATATGTTTTTAGTAAAATTGTCATGTTTTACATACCCTAAATCAAGTAAATCAGTAAATCAAAAACCACCCAACCTACCCTCCTGTCCAACTATGATCTATTGATCTATGATCTATTGATCTATTGATCTATTCATCTATTGATTCAAGTCATATTTTTTTAGTAATTGTTCGTGCTATTACATACCCGTAAAGCAGGAAATCAGTATAAATCACCACCAATCTACCCACCCTCCTGTCCATCCTTGATCTATTGATTCTATTGATCTTATTGTTTCAGTCGAGTATCACTATGGATAAATATAACATAAATTCAGTTCTTTATACAACGATCAATCAATATATGTTGAGGTAACAAAGTTTCCCACATTAATAAAGCTAACATAACATCATCTGGAACTATGGTATAGCCATCAAATTATGATATGGAGCACAAAACAAATCTTGACACACCTAAACCAAGAGATAAACGGTTAACTGTTACACAAAGTTCCACACTTAAACAACAGTAAGTAACTAACCTTACATACAAAACGTAACTTATTCACACCTTGTAAAGCGTATCTCTAACATAACAATGTTTAATTTTACATTAACACATCTTCGGTTAAATAATTGTACAAATATTTACCCATAACCTTGTCTACATATCATACCAGCGCAACGAAAGTATTGCTAACGTAACAAAGTTTTTACATTAATTAAGCCAACATTAAACATTTCTAGAACTAAGATATAATATACAACGACAGAACCTAACACACATCTTAAAACAAGAATAAACTGTTAACATTAAACAAAGTTCCATACCTTATCCACAGTAAAAGTAACTAACAAGGCTCACAAAAACATAATCCATTCGTATTTTATCAAACATATCTCCAACATGACAATGTTAATTTTACATTTAACATAGTAATATTTAACAAGAAAAAATTAGCATAACCTAACCTAACCAGCATAATACCTAATGGGTAACTACAAACAAAGTAAAGTTTTTACTCTCTGTAAAGCTTTAAAATATGAAAATAGCCTTACTTACACACAACACAGAGACGAATAAACAGCTATTCATTAAACAACTTAGTCAATAAAGCGAACATTCGAGGGAAGTAAAAACAAGTTTTCATTTTATATAACATATAATTTTCACATTGAAAAGAGCCTTATATAAATACATAAAAACATATTAATACATAAAAACATAAGTTTAATTTAAATATATTAATTATTTCATCTAATCAGAGAACATTGGATTCAAGTTGGGTAAGTTCTATATGTCTCTCTAAAGATTCAACACCCATTGAAAGGATATAAGTATAAATGCCTTCAGCAACACTAAACCATTTTTCGCCATATTTTGATTCAACAGCACTCATTCCCTCATACAAGAGAGAAGTAAACTCATCCAAGCTGATTAGTTATTAACGCACTCCTGTAACTGTATTTCTACGCGGAAACCACATGTTTCGCGTTGTAAATATCATAGATGTACACCATGTGCCTATATGCACTTAAGTCCTCAAGTATGTCAACATCGTTAAGATGCGATGTTAATTCGTTTATTATTTTTAGCCAATGCTGTAATATTTTCAGATGTTCGAAACTGTAAACCTAGGACACGTATGCCTGAAAGGTCACACAATCAAAGGGTTTCACGTAGATTGCGCTACATCAAGGGTTTAATATCGTCACACGGACGAGAACACAACGTCTATTCTATTAGAACCTCTCATGCTGTCTTTCCAGTTAGATATTTCACTGCTAGTCGATATATCAGATGACACAACATTTATCCTCTATCAATGCCTGCTGCAATATTGATAATCTTGATGAACTCATCAACACAAATGAATAAGAGGTCTATTATTTGAACCTCTGGTATGGAATACAAGCAATATATCGGTATCCATCCGGGGTTGACGATTAAATATAAGTGACACACGTTGGGAATAACGAAACTCCTCGGAAGATATCAACAACAGGTGTAGAAGATGCGAGGAGATGTCACCGTACCAGCACAAGCGAAAAATGTCCCTACTGACGGAAATCGTAGGCGTAAACAACCCTTAAATGCTAATGAGATTCTTTCTTTCAACCAATCAGAAGAAAGTAAACAAGAATACGACGCACGAACGAACCATATCAGTTCAAAAGGGTATATATTTTCGTTAGACAACAACAACAACAATAACAATAAACAGGTTCACTATGGTAATATGTGTATACAAAGGAGACCTATACAGCCAAATTGACGTGAAATGAACTTAGACAAAAAAAAAGGTAATAATAATAATAATAATAATAATAATAATAATAATAATAATAATAATAATAATAATAATAATAATAATAATAATAATAATAATAATAATAATAATAATAATAATAAAAATAATTAATAACCAATTTCCGCAATTAACAACAGTAAAGTACCTAACACTTCGTACAAGTAACCTATTCACACTTTTTCAAGCATATCTCTATTTACCAATGTTAATTTTACATTTAAATCGTAATATTTAACAAAAATTTAACATAACCCTGTCTAATCATCATACTGACCATGAATATAAAGCTAACGTAACAAATTTTTTACATCAACTTCGTAATATTTAACAAAAATTCATCATAACCTCGTCTAAATATCATAATCCCCAACGAATAATTGCAAACTATAACAAAGTTTTTAACCAAACATAACATAAAAAATAACAAAATGTTTATCCTGACATAACATAAAAAATAAGCTTCTTTGAATAAAATATCACAGTAAAACGTTGAAAGTTTACTGATTTTAAAGCCAGTAAATCAGTAAATCAGTAAAATCAAACAATCAAACCCCCCCACCCATTCATCCATGACCTTTTGATCTATTGATCTATTGTTCATTCATATTCGAGGATCATTTCGGAATAACATAACCACAAAAATAACGTTTTTATATTACTAACCTTCGAATATATGCTTAACGTAACAAACGTTTTAACATTAAATTAAAGCTAACATTAACATAACCTGAACTAAGGATATAATGTACAACGACAAACCATACGTGAACGAATGAAAACTACTAACATTAACAAACTTCCCTACTTAACAACAGTAAAGAACCTAACCACTTTGCTACAAAAACGTAACTATTCACACTTTTCAAGCATTATCTTCTAACATACCAATGCTTATTTTACATTACATCGTAACATTTAAACCAAAAATTTAACATAACCCTGTCTAATATCATACTGACAACAGACAATGAATATAATGCTAACGTAACAAACATTTTTACAATCTATTTCGTATTATTAACAAAAAAAAATTCATCACTTAAACTCGGAATCTATAATATCGTAGTACCCCAACGATAAATAAAATTGCTAACATGAGACAAAAAATTTTAAACCAAACAATAAATATAAAAATAACAAAAAATTTTATCCTGACATTCACGCGATAAAACAACTTAAGTTCTTAACATGGTAATGTCACAAAAGTTGTTGATCTTTAACCTTAAGAGTCACAACGAGTCGTATAAAACCACTGTTAATGGTACTTAATTAGCGTCCTATATATACTCCATGTTGCTAATACATTCTTAGTCGCCCGCTACATAGTACGTCCAAACGTCATACAATGCACAGTACTAAATCAAGACACCCATCCCCTGCAGCCCCTACCCACCCCTCCCTCCAACAAAGTTCTAGCCTTCAATAAAGGCGTAACATACATAACCGTGAACTAAGGAATACTAATTTACAAATGCAAACCTAACATACCTTCGCGTATGAATAATCCGCTAAAATCCTGAAAATTCTCCTACTTATCATAAGGTAAAGTAGCTAACAGGTCACACAATACCCGGATATGGTCCCACTTTTCCCGCATATCAGCACAGGTTAAAACCGTATTATCTAACCCAAAGTCCTTAACCCCAAAGTGACCTAATTCTATCGAAGATACAGGCATCTTGAAGCTATGAATTGACACTATCTCCATCAAAGTGTCACTCGTCTCATCAAATATAACATCATATTGAACTATGAATAAACATAGAACTATTAGCAAAATTCTCAGTGGGCAAACCTAAAGGAAAACAAACCAGCCAACTCCCACTCAACACATAAACTTAACCTAGGCTCACGTTTCTAAGACATCATCATCAAGTTAGCACAATAATATCTTACAAAAAACTCATCATTTTCTCTAACAAATCAGTGTTAATTTCACACTTTCATAGTAATATTTAACATATACGTACCTAACTTACGAATAAACAGTTTTCATTAACAAAAGAAGTATTTAAAGCAACACCAATCCCTTCCGCAGAAGAAAAAACCTTGGGATGGTGTAACTTGAAAGGGTGTGAGTCATGAGAAGGGAGATCACCCGAAAGGGTGTACGGCCATTACCCCTCCGAAGAGGGGGTAAAAGCCTTCAGCCCTTTGGGCTGGAAGCCCAAACCCGCCATGTGCTTGGTACTTACGATGAGCATCTCCTCGCATCTCTAACACCGTTGCTCATATCTTTCGCCGAAGGAGTCTCTCTTCTCACCGACTTGTGTCATTATATTTAAGGCGTCAACCGGCATGGATACCGATATATGCTTGTATTCCATACAGAGGGTTTCAAATAATAGACCCTTATTCATTTGTGTTGATGAGTTCATCAAGATTATCAATATGCAAGCAAGGATGGTTAGAGGATAAATGTGTGTCATCTGATATAATCGACTAGCAGTGAAATATCTAACTGGAAAGACAACGTGAGAGGTTCGAATAGAATAGACGTTGTGTTCTCGTCGAGTGACGATATTAAAACCCTTGATGTGCGCAACTACTGGAAACCCTTTCGATTGGATGTGACCTTCAGGCATACGTGTCTAGGTTTCAACAGTTCGAAAATCTTGAAAATATATTACAGGCATGCTTAAAATAAAAAACGATATAACATCGCATCTTAACGATGTTGACATACTGAGGACTTATGCTTATAGCACATGGTGTAATCTATGATATTTAAACCGAAACATGTGTGGTTTCCCATATAATACAGTATACAGGACTGGGTTAATAACTATCAGCTTGATGAGTTTACTTCTCTCTTGTATGAAAGAATGAGTGAGTGCTGGTGAATCAAAATATGCCGAAAAATGGTTTAGTGTTGTGAAAGGAATATGCAATCGTTCACGATGGGGTGTGTTGAATCTTTAGATGAGGACGATATAGAACTATACCCAACTTGAATCCTATGTTCTCTGATAAGATGAATTAATATGACTTTTAAAATTAAATAACTTATGTTTATGTATTTATATGTTTATGTATTTATGTTTGTTTTAATTTTGCTTAAGTAGATCAGTATTTTAATTCATATTTAGGTCTAGAGTTTTAATTAGTTAGGGATATTTTCAGGGATTGATGGGCGTGGTTTTTAAGAAGAACAGATTGAATCAGAATCTAATCTGAGAGTACACGGTAATCAATAATTTTAGTGATTTACCTTAACCTTTAAGTTTTACGTATTCTATTTATCATTAATGCAGCTTTTAGCTTTTTTTAAGTTTTAATTAATATTATTGGTATCCGATTTTTTGGGTTTCATTTACGTTCGAAAGTTTGTGAAGGTGGGCGAGTGCGTGTGTGTGATTTTTAACGTTTAAGGTTTTATTTTCTTTACATATTTATCAGATTACTGATTTAGCTGGTCTTGTCTTCATTTTTATAATCATAAAATTTTAATAATTTTTATTTTTGGGGTTTCAGTGCGTTTTTTTATTTTTAAGGTTTATTTTGTACGTGATCTGTGTGTGTCTGTGTATGTGTGTGTTTGTTGTGTTGCGGGCGCCGGGTTTTTTTAATTAAAACCCCATTCAGAGGTTTTTGGGTGCCGGCTGTGTATGGTTGATTGGTGTGCTTTGTTTGTGCAGGCTGTCTGATTGAATGATTGGACAGAGAAGATGTAGGGGTTTGCATAGATGCGGGCTCTCTATTGACTTCGCCCACGTTCGTGGCCTTGAATGCGAACCATGAATCTGCTGGAAATCACCTCGCTAACTCTTAAACCTAACATTTTATTTACTGTCTTGAGACCCAGCTAGCAGGGATTCTTTTTTCAAAATAAACCATATCTCTAACTATAACATTTTCTTATAATTACAGACTAAATGCGTGGAGTCTGCTGCCATATAAACATTAAAGCACTTCTTGTTAACACGTCTTGAGAATCTTGAAATTTCCTAATTTCGATGTTCTGTGGCTTAAATAATCTTTATGCGTCCCTACTATACTACCATTTATCAGTCTTCTCGTATCTCTCATACTGCCTCCCCCCAACGGAACAGGATTTACCTCCTTTTTGAATATCTTAACTCCTTATTTCTCATGCAGATGTTACTATCTTCCATCCAAAATGCTGAGAGATCATCTATAGGTGATTTCAACGTACCATCACCCTGCGGGTTTCGCGCGAAATTTTCCTTCCCTCATACTTGATTGCATGGGAGCGGATGTGAGGCAAAACATTCAGTATCTCAACGATCTGAACAGTTAATTAAGGAACCTACTACACACAACCCAGATCGTCCTAACCAATCTTGAACACGCTTGATTTATGTTTCACCACTACCCCTTTCTCGATATAAATACACCATTTTCCCTCCTCTCGGTAACTCTGACCACAATCTTGTAGCTCTTAATTTTAAAACTTTTTCTCCAGCAGCTCCCCCATGCCCCAAACGTACTTTCTTGCACTTTAATCGGCTAATTGGGGGGCCCTTGCGTCGTTTCTTTGCAAAATATGCTTGAGTGAATCTTGCTTTGACTCGGAAGACGCTTCGGTCACCGCTGAAAAGGTGGGGCCGTAATCTGTCGAGGGTATTGACGGGGTTCATTCCATCTTCACTAAATCTTTGTCTCCACAAAATCATAGGTTCGATGCAGGAATGTTCTCGCTCCATTCAGGCAGAGAGACATTGCTTATCGGGAGTGGAAAAACTCTCGTTCTCATATCACTCTTACTAAATTTCCATTCTGCTCGAATCGTTGACCAGGGCATTATTCGAAGGCTAAAGCGCGCTTCACTAAAAGAAAGTGCGACAAACCTACTTTGGCTCTCCTACTGATAAAAATTCTGGCCTCTTGCCAAAAAAACAGCTCTAATTAACTTTTGTAATCTGCCTTGCCTCCACTTATTCGTTCTGACGGTTCTGTAGCTAACCCTCCTACTGAAAGGCTAATCCATTCGGCCTCCTTTTTTCATCTAATTCTACCTGGACGATTCCGGCATCCCTCCTCCTGCTTCTTCTCCTCTCAGGTTTTCCTATGCCTCTTCCCGTGATAACCGCATGATCGGATGTATGGGATTCTGCAGATCTATGCAGTGTCAGGAAGGCTAGTGAGCCCGGCGAATGCATCTCCCCGTGTTTGAGCGGAGTGTGCTATTCGCAGCTGGCCCTGTCCTCTATCAAACTCTACTCTCTATGCCTTAATACTAGTACATTCCTCAGTGCTGGAAGCGCGCATATGTCCAACCAATCCGAAAAAGGGCAGCCACTCTGATCCTTCTAACTATCTGCCTATAGCTCTCACTTGTATTCTATCTAAGATGTTTGAAACTCTTCTTAACTCTTCTTTCCTGGATCATCTGGAATTCTATTCCCCTTTCAGATTCATCCAGTATGGCTTTCGACGCTCGAGGTCAACTGGTGACAATACTATCCTATCTTAACGAAATTATGGTCTTCGCCCTCTAGGGACTATGGGAAGTCTGTGAGGTGGTGGCCACTCGATATAATCAAAGGCTTTTGATCGATATGCATGCTCGCTACTCTCTAAGCTCTTCCTTTGGTTTCCTTTTTCTCTTTGCTTTACTCTTGTCAAGTTTTCTCTCTGGTCGCATCCATATTAGACACTCGTTGATTGGAGCGACTTCTCCTCCTTTATTGCTTAATTTGGTGTTCCTCAAAGTTTCTGTTTATCTACAACTTTATCTGTACTTTTTCATCAACATCTCCTCAGCTGTTACTTCTGACTCTGGTTCACCTCTTTATTGCCGATGACTCAAACTCGTCCATTCTTCCACTCATTTCAAATCTGTCCCTCTTTTGCATCTAGGAGTTGCTCTCGTCTTCAGCTTTCTGATTTCTATTCTTGCGACCGGATGGATTTCCCGGTGGCCGCCACAACCTTCGTTGAAATTCACTCTTTGAAAACTCAACAATTTACATTCTTCCCTCTCAAAAAACCACTCCTGATTCGCCCCTTGTTTGAAGTACTGTTCTCAACATTTGGGTGGGCTCCGGCTCAACCCTTCTATTGGATAGAAGTTTGAGTCTAAAGCTAAGAGACTAATTAACTGTCCCCTACTTTCTAACTCTCTTGACCCTCTATCTCTGCGACGTGACGTTGGCGCACTATCTCTTTTCTATAGGTACTACAACGGTAGATGCTCTGAGGAGTTGACCACTCGCATTCCACCTTAATTAGCGTCGCCCTTCGCAATGACAAAAGGGGTGCCATGCCTCTCGCATGCATTTTGACGTGCAGGCATTGAAAATCCCAGACTCGTTCGTTGTTGTGCCTCCTTCTTTCCAGCCACTTCTGTTCTGTGGAACTCCTTACCATCTTCTGTTTTTCCTATGTATTTATCTTCCTCCTCTTTTAAAACCCACGTCTGCGACACCTGGAGAGATTTGCGTTAGGCTTCGGCTTGGGTGGGCTTTCCGGTATTTTATTTCCTGCCCCCTCCTTGAACAGGGCCTAGCCCGTGAGTGGTGGTAATCTGTAAAAAAAAAAAAAAAATAAAAATAAAAATTATATAACGCTCTTTTCAATGAAAATTATATGTTATAAAAATGAAAACTTGTTTTACTTCCCTCGTATGTTCGCTTTATTGACTACATTGATAATGATAGCTGTTTATTCGTCTGGGTGTTGTGTGTTAAGTACGTTATGTTCATAGTTTAGCTTTACAGAGAGTAAAAATTTTACTTTGTTTGTAGTTACCCATTAGGTATTATGCTGGTTAGGTTATTCTAGCCTAAATTTTTTGTTAATATTACTATGTTAATGTAAAATTAACATTGTCATGTAGGAGATATGTTTGATAAAGTGCGAATGGATTATGTTTTTGTGAGCCTTGTTAGTTACTTCTACTGTTGATAAGTTTGGACCTTTGTTAATGTTAGCAGTTTTATTCTTGCTTAAGATGTGTCAGGTTTGGTTTTCGTTGTATATTATATTCTTAGTTTCTAGCAATGTTATGTTGGCTTATTTAAATGTGAAAACGTTGCTTACGTTAGCATACTTCGTTGCTCTGTATGATAATTAGACAAGGTTATGGTAATATTTTGTTAAATATTACCGTGTAAGTAAAATTAACATTTTATGTTAGAGATACGCTTTACAAGGTGTGTGTGAATAAGTTACGTCTTCGTATGCAATTGTAGTTACTTTACTGTTGTTAAGTGTGCGAACTTTGTTAACATTAACCGTTTATTCTTGTTTAAGGTTTGCGTGTCAGATTTGTCGTTGTGCATTATATTCATTGTTCAGATGATGCCTATGTTAGCTTTATTAATGCTTGAAAACTTTTGTTACCTCAACAGTATATTGATTGATCTTCTGTATAAGAACTTGCATTTATGTTATGTTTATCCAATATGATACTCGAATGTGACCTGAAACAAAAGATCAATAGATCAACTTGAATCAATAGATTCAATAGATCAAGGATGCGACAGAGAGGGTGGTTGGATGGTGTTTGATTTACTGATTTACCTCTTTAGGGTATGTAAAGCACGACAATTTTACTTAAAAAAATATGACTTGAATCAATAGATCAATTAGATCAATAGATCAATAGGAGGTGGTTGGATGGTGGTTTATTTACTGATTTAAGGTATGTAAAACATACATTTTACTAAAAAATATGACTTGAATCAATAGAATCAATAGATCAATAGATCACCGGAAGGCCGAGGAGGGCAGTTTGCGTTTACTGATTTACTGATTTACTGCTTTAGGGTATGTAAAAACGTAAATTTGTAAGTTATAAACAAAAAGAATAAGAAATTTTATTTATTTATTTATTTATTTATTTTATTTATATTTTTTTTTTTTGATGGTTCTGAAACCATTATTTTCAAACTCTACAGACCCAATAACATATATAAGACACCAATATTGTTTTCATTACACAAATATTTAATAAACTCGTCCACCTCACTGGGACCCAGCACCGGTGCAAAGCTTGTCAAACTCCCTACTTCTTCTGAGTCAGACTCCCTTTCTCCATGTCTTTCCCTTCTTTATCATCTTTCATCCTTCTTTCTTCCTCCTTCGTCCTCTGTTTTGCACTCTGTGCTTTTTTTCAGTTAGGGCCCCTACGGAGGGGGGCCCTAGACACCTTATACGGACTTATGATCCTCATAATCAAGATCTACGGGTTCGATAACCTATATAAGCACACCTATATTGTTGTTATACGAATGCTTATTAACTCGGCACCGTAGTGGCTCCAGCACCGGTACCGGAGCCAACTCCTCCGAATCCGATACCAACTCTTTCTAGAAATTACACTCTGAATCCTCTCACCAAATTTCAGCCAATTACGAACATTTCGATTTTTTAAGGGGGTGGGGTCCCCTTACGGGGGACCCAGGGGGACGTAACCTCGTCTACGACGAAGTTACCTCACCATCTAACCACCCTCTAAATTTTAGCCCGATACGATAACTCTAACCCTTGTAGATATATATCGGAGCCATAGACTGAATCTCTATAATAATAATAATAATAATAATAATAATAATAATAATAATAATAATAATAATAATAATAATAATAATAATAATAATAATAATAATAATAATAATAATAATAATAAATAATAATAATAATAATAATAATAATAATAATAATATTAAAAAAATAAGAATAAGAAAAAACTTCAGGGGCTGAACCAGATTCGTTCGCGCTGGCAGAGTCAGAGAGGCATGCTTGCGTTTCGTAGCCGGAGTCGGAGCCGGAGCCGGAGTCGGAGCCGGAGTCGGAGTGCGTAAAAAACGATTCCTTATAGGAATCGTTTTCGACTCAGAATCGATTCCCGAACCGAAGTTGGAGGTAGAGCAGTGCGGTGTGGTGCGGTGCGGTGCGGTGGCGGGCGCTCACGCACTCTGTGGTGACTGTATACGGGTATAATATATATAATTTAAGTTATTTTTATTTTTTTTATTTTTATTTTTTTTTTATTTATTTATTTAATTTATTTAATTTATTTTATTTAAATAAAAATGAAAATAAAAAAATAAATTAAATACACCGAAATAAGAAACGAACCGTTATCAGTAAAAGCAATTAGCGTTATCTCGAAACACGTGTTCTTATCAATTATCAAAGACGCCGCCGTGAGGAAGTGAAAGTATTCCATACAGCGCTCCGTGACCTTGGTAGGCGTTGAACTGTTAGGAATACTACTCTAATAATTTCATTTTACAAAACTCGGATGAATATTAAAATATTAGAACGGATAGAAAAATTGTAAAAAAAATGAGAAGGTTTTCTTTCATTTGGATACTCCATGTGAAAGGTATAAACCTTATTTGCTTTTGAATACTCCTTATAGGAAGTATAAACATGCTTTGCTTTTGGATACTCCTTATAGGAGGTATAAACCTTCCTTGCTTTTGGATATTCCTTATGTGAGGTATAAATCTTCCTTGCTTATGGATACTCCTTAGAGGAGCTATAAACCTTCATTGGTTTTGGATATTTCTTATAGGACGTATAAACCTTCCTTGTTTTTGGATACTCCTTAGAGGAGTTATAAACCTTCCTTGCTTTTGAATATTCCTTTAGGAGGTATAAACCTTCCTTGTTTTTGGATACTCCTTAAAGGAGGTATAAACTTTCCTTGCTTTTGGATACTCCTTATAGGAGGTACAAACCGTCTTTGTTTTTGGATACTCCATATAGGAGATATAAACTCTCCTTGCTTTTAGATACACCTTATAGGAGGTATGGTATAAACCTTCCTTGTTTTTTGTTACTCCTCATAGGAGGTATAAACCTTCCTTGCTTTTGGATATTCCTTGTAGGAGGCATAAATCTTCCTTGCTTTTGGATACTCCTTATAGGAAATATAAACTTTCCTTGCTTTTGGATACTCCTTATAGGAGATATAAACCTTCCTTGCCTTTGGATACTCCTTATAAGAGGTATAAACCTTCCTTGCTTTTGGATACTCCTTATAGGAGGTATAACCCTTTCTTGATTTTTGATACTCCTTACAGGAGGTATAAACCTTCCTTACATTTGGATACTCCTTATATAAGGTATAAACCTAATATATTTATTGAAGTCTTGTAACTCGTCCAATTACTTATATCTACACCGAAAATTTCCTAAAACTCAATTGAAAGTAAATATTTATTTTTCAATTTAGATTATATTTTGTGTTTAACAATAGATTTATTATCCTGCAATTTTTACTGTTTAATTAATTAAACCCAAGATCCTTAGTCATAACTCATTGTTAGTTATTGTAAGTGTTTCCTTTAAAAATATTGGAATGTTAATATTTATAGAAATAAATATATTAAATCATTAATTAAAAGTTTAATATTAACAATATGGTGTAAGAATAGAAGCATTTCATATTTCCTGGAGAAAGTAAATTCCTATTGAGCTGTAGATGTTGTCAGTTTGGTTAATCATACTCTCACTCTCACTACTCTCTCTCTCTTTCTCTCTCTCTCTTTCTCTCTATCTCACTGAAAATACTACTCTCTCTCACACTGAAGACACTACTCTCTCTCTCTCTCTCACTGAAGATACTATTCTCTCTCTCGCTGGAGACATTATTCTCTCTCTCACTATAGACACTTCTTCTCTCTCTCTCTCTCTCTCTCTCTCTCTCTCTCTCTCTCTCTCTCTCTCTCTCTCTCTGTGTCTCTCTCTCTCACTATAGACAATACTCTCTCTCTCACTGAAGACACTGCTCTCTCACTGAAAACAATACTTTCTCTCTCACTTAAGACACTACTCTCTCCCTCACATTGAAGACACTACTTTTTCCTCTCTCGCTGAAGACACAATTCTCTCTCTCACTATATACATTACTCTCTCTCTCTCACTGAAGACACTACTCTCTCTCTCACTGAAAACACTACTTTCTCTCTCATTTTAAGAAGTACTCTCTCTCTCTCTCATTGAAGAGAAGACACTACTTTCTCTATATCTCATCGAAGACACTACACTCTCTCACTGAAGACACTACTCTCACTCTACCACTAAAGAAACTACTCTCTCTATCACTGAAGACACTACTCTCTCGCTCTCCCTCTCTCTCACAGAAGAAACTACTCTCTCTCTCACATTGAAGACATACTGCCTCTCACTGAAAAACCTGTTACTCTCACGAAACACTGTCTCTCACGAGAACTCTCTCTCTTTCTCTTACTGCAAAGACACTACTCTCTTCAACCACTGAATACACTAATCTCTCTCGTGAAACACTACTCTCCTCTCATCTCGCAAATGACACCTGCTCTCCTCTCTCTCTCTCTCTCTCTCTCTCTCCTCTCCCTCTCTCTCTCTGCTCTCTCTACTCTCTCTCTCTCTCTCCTGAGAAACATAGCGAGAAGCACCTAAAGCGGGGTTTATTTTCAGGTCGTAGGGTACGAGTCTCTTGTTCTTTAATTTTAGATATTTATGTTATCTTTGTAAAAACTAATAGAGGTATGGTAAATCCTTTTTAGGAAAAGGAAATGGAAATATATAACTGGTAACATATAATTTAATACAATCATCTCTAAATACCATATTACAACCACACAGATATGACCATAATATCGACGGACCCGATTTCCCAACATCAACAACAGCCATGCCATATCCCCAAGCAGAGTTCTAACATTAATATATATATATAATATATATATAATATATATAATTAATAATATAATATAATTTAATATATATATATAATATATATAATATATATATAATTATATATATATATATATATATATAATATATAATAGATATATATATATAAATAGTAGTAAGGTAACGCCCATCCCATTTCAGCATTTTTTAACCGTTAGATTTTTTAGCATTTTTTGCACTTTTATTCGAATGCAGTAATATTTTTCTCTATATTTTCTGCGGAATCCTGTAATTTTTTAACTAATTTTTTTTAAGGCCCGCAGACTGAGCCGGACCGGAGCCGGAGCCTGAGCCCTCTACGCGCAAGTTCCCCCATGTGTTTTTCGGGGATTTAAAGCTTTTTTAACGCTGGAAACGTCAAGATGGGTTCAGCGTGGCGTTTTCGAGTTCTGATCCGGTCAAAACCAAGTCAATAGCCGACATTCTTGGAAATTTGTAAGGTCGTCAGATTTGACGTTGATGTGTCCATCTATGGTTTTTGGGGTCGGGGAATGAGATATGTGATGCGTTTGGAACAGGATATATTAAGTCAAATGCCGAAAACAGAACTGAAAAGTCTAAGGTCTCAATTTTGACGCTGAAAGTGAACCATCTAATGGTTTTTGGGTACGCGGAAGCCTTTATGAATATGTGAGACGTGAACCGTACAAACCAAGTCAATAAACCGACATGACTTGGAATTTCGTAAGATCGTCAGATTTTGAAGCAATAATTTATGGGTTTCTAAGGTCGGGGAAGTCGATTCTGAGATCGTTGAGTCTAATGACGCAGGGAATCCAGGTCAAAGGCCGACATGCCTTAGACTTTCTCTGAAATTACTACGTTTTACACTTTTTGATTGGTCAAATTAAAGGTTCCTAAGGGTGGTGAGACCAATTTTGAGCGTCATGTTGCCTATATTGAAGTTTAAGAAGTGCTAGTGATTAAGTCTTATTAACCACACTTTATTAACCACTCAATTAGATATTCTAGTGACTGTCTCTTCAAACTGGCACCCCACTATAAGGGTTACCGAAACCTCATTGTAAACGAGTTACTTCCCCTGCTCACCCCCGGAGCGGGTCCTCCCCCCTAAAAAATCGAATGTCGTAGAAGTTGAAATTTGAGAAAGATTCGAGTCGGATTTTGAAAGAATAGGGTTCGAATCAGCAGAGTGACAACGCACGATGCTGGAGCCGTGCGGTGCCTAATTAGTAACATTCGTTTAGTAAACAATATTATTACTGTTCACATATCTGAACCTTTCTATCATGTACATATCGTCAACTGCATTGCATCTTGCAAAGATAACCCGATAACCCGTCCTTCTAAATGTTCAAGACTGACATTTATATTTTCAATCATTTCTTTATATAAATGCTAACTAATATAATTTTTTTCTTAACTGAAAACATGCAATATATTGGTTGCTATTTTTTATGTTTCTATTTTACTTTATACTTTGTGGCTTTATTTTTTTTTTTTTTTTTTTTTTTTTTTTTTTTTTTTTTTTTTTTTTTTTAACTTTTTTTATATATATTTTATTTGTTTTATATTTTGTTTGTCTTTAAACTTTTTTGTTCTACTAAAAAATTTATTCCTTTATGTTTATAACTTAAAATTTGCAATTTTACATTACCTTAAAGCCATAATATCAGGAAATCAGAATCAAATCAACCTCTCACTCCATACTGTCTATTTGATCTATTATCTATATGCAAGTTTCATATTTGTATTATCAATCACAAAAACTTTTATTTATGTTTCTTTTTTCTTTAAACTTTTCGTTTTTTACTAAAAATTTATTCCTTTTTTAGTTTATAACTTAAAAAATTTGGTATATTACATACCTTAAAGCAAAATCAGAAATCATGTAAATCAACTACCCCCCATACCCATTATACCCATCCATATCTCATTGATGCGAGTGATCTATTCATCTATCTATATCTATTGCATTCAAATCATATTTGTTTTTCACAATAGGAACGCTTTATGATTTAGTGTATTTTTCTGAAAAGTATGGTTTACTAGAGAGAAAATTTTTCTTTTCATGTTTATAACTTAAAAAAAAATTTGTATATTTACTACCTTTTAAAGCAGTTAAATCAGTAAATCAGTGCCATCCAACACTGTCGCCCATACCCTCATACCTCTTCTGTCATCTATATCTATTGATCTATTGAATTCAAATTGATCTAATTGATTCAAGTCATATTTTTATACAAACACAACAAACTTTTATTTATTTATGTTTTTTTCTTTAAACATATTTGTTACTAAAAATTTATTCTTTTTATGTTGATAACTTAAAAAAATTGCATATTTACATACCTTAAAGCCAGAAACAAGTAAATCAGTAAAAATCAAAACTGCCCTCCATACCCTCATTACCTTCCATATCTATTATCTATTGATCTATGATCTATTAATTCTATTGATTCAAGTCATATTTTGTACTAAAATTAATTTCAAACTTTATTTATTTTGTTTTGTTTCTTATAAACTTTCTTTTTTACTTATAAAATTTTTATTTTGTTTAATTTGCTTTAAATATTTTGTTTTTACTAAAAAATTTATTCTTCTCATGTTTATAACTTAAAAAAAATTTGCATAATTTACATACACTTAAAGCAGTAAAATCAGTAAATCATGGATCAAACTGGCCCCCCCATCCCACACTCCTCTGTAATCTATTGATCTATTATCATTGATCAATTCATATTTTGGTATAAACATAACACAAAAAACTTTTATTTATTATGTTTTTTCTTTAAACATTTGTTTTACTAAAAATTTTATTCTTTTTATGTTTATAATCTTAAAAAAAATTTGCATATTTACATACCTTAAAGCAGTTAATCAGTAAATCAGTAAAATCAAACTGGCCCTCCATACCCTCATACCTTCCATGATCTATTGATTCATATTGATTCAAGTCATAATTTTGTATAACATAACACAAAACTTTTATTTATTTTTGATTTGTTTAAAACCTTTCGTTTTTACTATAAAATTTTAAATTTATTTTGTTAATTTGCTTTAAATAATTTGTTTGTACTAAAAATTTATCTTTTTATGTTTATAACTTAAAATTTTACATTTTTACATACTTAAAGCAGTAAATAAAGTAAATCAGTAAATCACAAACAGCCCTCCATACCCTCATTGCCCTTCTGTGATCTATTTGACTATTGAATCTATTATCCATGATCATTTGATTCAAGTCATACTGTGAAACATAACAAAACTTTTATTTATTATTGTTGTTTCTTTAAACTTTCGTTTTTTACTAAAAAATTTATTCCCTTATGTTTATACTTAAAAAAAAATTGCACATTTACATATTTAAAGCATGTAAATCAGTAAATTCAGTAAATCAAACTGCCCTCCATTACCTCCTTCCCACCTTCCTGTGATCTATTGATCTATTGATCTATTGATCTATTGATCTATTGATTCAATTCATATTTTTGTGTATAACATAACACCAAAACTTTTATTTTTATTGTTTGTATCTTTAAAACTTTTCTTTTTTACTAAAAAATTATCCTTTTTATGTTTATAATTTTTTGATATTTACATAACCTTAAAGCAGTAAACAGTAAATCAGTAAATCAAAACTGCCCTCCATACCCTCATACCCATCCCATGATCTATTTACTATATTCTATTGATTTTATCTATTGATTCAAATCAATTTTGTAAAAACATAACTCAAAACTTTTATTATTTTTGTTATCTTTAAACTTTTCGTTTTTTACTAAAAAAATATTCTTTTATGTTATAACTTAAAAAAATTAGCATATTTACCATACCTTAAACAGTTAAATCAGTATAATCAGTAATCAAACTGATCCACCATCCTCCTACCCTTTCATGATCTATTGTCTATTATCTATTGATTCAAGTCATATTTTATAACATATCACAAAAACTTTTATTATTAATTTGTTTTGTTCTTAAACTTTCGTTTTTACCTAATAAATTAATCCTTTAATTTTATAACTTAAAAATTTGCCATTCACATACCTTAAAGCAGTAAATCAGTAAATCAGTAAATTCAAACTGCCCTCCATACCCTCCTACCCTTCCAGATCTATTGATCTTATGACTTAATCCAATTTTTTGTATAACATAACCCAAAAACTTATATTTATTTATTTTGTTTCTAAACTTTCGTTTTTACTAAAAAAAATTTATCTTTTTTATGTTTATAACTAAAAATTTGCATATTTACATACCTTAACAGCAGTAAAATCAGTAAATCAGTTAAGCAAACTACCCTCATGCCCTCATATCCTTGTGTGATCTATATCTAATGATCTATGATCTATTGTCTATTGATTCAAGTCATATTTTGTATACTAAAAAATTTATTCTTTATGTTATAACTTAAAATTTTTTTTTGCATATGACATACCCTAGTAGCAGTAATCCAGAGTAAGCAGTAATCAAACTGTATCCAGCCATCCTCCCACCCCTTCCATGATCTATTTGCATCTATTCATCTATGACTCAAGTCAATTTTATAAACATAACACCAAAAACGTAAATTTATTTTTTTCTTCTTTAAACTTTCGTTTTTTTACTAAAAAAATTATTCTTTTAGTTTACAACTAATAAAACATTACATACCTTAAACAGTAAATCAGTTAAATCAGTAAATCAAACTGCCCTCCATATCCTCATATCCTCTATGATCTATTGATCTATTGATCTATGATCTTATCGATCCTAATGATTCAAGTCATTTGTTATAACATAACACAAAAACTTTATTATTTTGTTTGTTTCTTTAAACATTTGTTTTTACTAAAAAAATTATTCTTTTATTTTATAACTTAAAAAAAAATTTGCATAGTTACAACCCTAAAGCAGTTAATCAGTAAATTACACACCCTAAAACATTAATCAGTAAATCAGTAAATCATAAATCAGTAAATCAAACTGCCCTCCATACCTCATACCCTTCTGTGATCTATGGTAGATTGATCTATTATCTATAATCTATAATCTATAACAATCATATTTTGTATAACAAACACAAAAACTTTTATTTATTTGGTCTTGCGTGAAACATTTAATTTAATAAAAAATTATTATTGTTTAATTTACTTTAAATATTTTTTACTAAAAAAAAAAACTTTTTATGTTTATAACTTAAAAATTTATTTTTACAAAACTTAAAGCAGTAAATCGCTAAATCAGTAAATCAAACTGCCCTCCATAACCTCATATCCTTCTGTGATTATTGATCTATTATCTATTGATCTATTGATCTATTGAATTCAAATCATATTTTTTGTATAAACAAACACAAAAACTTTATTTATGGAGGCATTGATTTTGTGTCAATTTTTCGTTTTAGTAAAAAATATAATTATTTTTCCTTATTCTGCGAAAATATTGTTTTAATTAAATTTTATTCTTTATGTTTATAACTTAAAAAAAATTACATTTACATACCTTAAACATAATCAGTAAATCAGTAAATCAAACTGTATCAAGCCACCCCCACCCATCGATGATCTATTTATCTATTATCTATGATTCAAGTATCTTTTGTATAACAATAACATAAAAAATAAATCTTTCCGTGGCTATTGTTGTGCTTTTGATACTGTGATTGTTTGTTGCCTGAAAATATATCATACGTTCAAGTAAAATGAAAATATTCACACTTTTCAGACATATCTCTAAAATATTATATGAATTTTACATAACATTTAAATGAAAACTAAACAAAATACCATATCATCCTAGCCCAACTGACATATAGCATTAGTAAGTCAAGTAACTAAAATTAAAAGTTTCAACTTACCAGCAGAATATGGCATAGCAATTTCAATCTTTACTATACACACAAACGCTCAAAATATTATTATTATTATTATTATATTATTATTTATTATTATATATTATATATATTATTATTATATTCATATTATTATTATATTATTATTATTATATATTATTAATTATTATTATATCAACTAATATATGATATGAACATAACAAAACCTAACAAGACCAACACACACACACACACAACCACCACAACACACACACACACACACACACACACACACAACACACACACACATACATAACATACACACACAGTACACACACAAATAAATATAAGACACTTTAACTTAATAATCAGCTCATACAATCATCTACTATCTTACTCATCATATGCTTTATTAAGTAAATGTCTATATTATTGTGGGTATTGTGCAAAGGTTATGTTATGTATGTAGTCGTGTGTGTGTGTTGTGGGTTGGTGTCGTGGTTGTGTGTGGTGGTTGGTTGGTAGTTAGGTTTGTTATGTTCATATACATATAATTGTAAATATAATCAATATAATAATAATAATAATAATAATAATAATAATAATAATAATAATAATATAATAATAATAATAATAATAATAATAATAATAAATATATAATAAATAATAATAATATTAATAATAAAATATTTAGTTGGTCTTCATAGAAAAATTGAAAATTTTATATTCCATCTTCTGCTGGTAAGTAACTTTTAATTTATTACCTTTAACGAATCTATATGCAGTTGGGCTATGGATATATGTATTTTGTTTAGTTTTCAATTATTACAATGTTAATGTAAAAATGTAACATTAATATTTTATTACACTTCGAGAAATTTTTATATTTTCTTTAACTTAACGTATGATATATTTATCAGCAACAACCACAAACAATACAACAACAGCAACCAACAACAGCAAACAACAACAACCACTACAAAATAATATTATTTATTTAACAAAATAATACTATATCAATAGATCAATAGACAATAGATCATGATAGCCGGTAGGAGTGCTCTGATTACAGTAAATGAAACTATTTACCTGAATAACATTTTTAAGTATTTCAAATTTACGTTTTTTTTACCGCTAAAAAGGATTTAAAAAACAAAAATTTACAGGTCTCTAAGAAAGATTGAACAATTTTATCTAAAAATTAACAGTTAAAGAATATCAAAAGCAAAATACTTTGCAGTTTGTTATGTTATACAATAATATGACTTGATCAAAGATCAATAGATCAATAGATCAAAGATCAATAACTGAACAGATCAGGGTTTGGAGGCAGTTATTACAATATTACTATTTAATGAATCGGTAGGTAAAAACTGCAAAAGATGAAATTTATGACATACCAATGAAGCAGTCCTTTTTTAAGTTAGACTAAAAAATTTAAACATTACACCTATAAAAAATTTAGTAAAACAAAAAATGTTAAAGAAACAAAACAAAATAAATAAAATTTTCACTTATGTTACACAATCCATGAAGTTGGATCAAAAATATCTACAGATAAATAGATCAATAAGTCAATAGATCAATAGAACCACAGTAAGGCATGAGTTAGCAGGATCAGTTTGATTACTGATTACTATTACTATTTACATTACTGATAACTGCTTTACTGATTTACTTATTATCTTTACTATTACTATTAGGTTAATATATGCATAAATTTTTAAATATAAACATAAAAAGAATAAATTTTAGTAAAAAACAAAAGTTAAAAGAAACAAAACAAAAAATAATAAAATTTTTTTTTATATGTTTATACAAAAATATGACCTGAATCATTAGATCGAATAATCAATAGATCAATAGGTATCAATAAATTCAATAGCACAGATATTGAATAGGAGCAGTTTGGTTTACTACTTACTATATGCTTTAAATATGTAAATACTTAGTGTAAGTTGTAAAACCAATAAAAAAGAATAAATTTTTAGTTAAAAAACGAAAAGTTTAAAGAAACGAAACAAAAATAAAAAACGTTTTTGTATGTTATACCAAAATATGATCTGATCAAAGATCAATTAATCAATACATCATTATAGCAATCGTCGATACCAGTTGATTTACTCTTACTGAATTACTGCTATAGGTATTTAAATATGCAAAAAAAAAATTTTAAGTTATAAACATAAGATAAAGAATAAATTTTTTAATACTAAAACTTTATTACTGACATCAATACGACCAATACGATCAATAATCAAATAGATCACAAAAGATATGAGGGGTATAGGTAGTTATATTAAATTATCTACTAATTTTACTGCTTTAATGTATGTAAAATAGTCAAATTTTAATTAAAAACATAAAAAGAAATAAATTTTGTAAAACACTAAAAATAAAGAAAACCAAAATAAAATATATTTATAAAGTTTTTGTATCTCTATACAAAATATGGATTAACTCAATAGATCAATAATCATGGATGGGCGGGAAGGGTGGGCAGTTTGATTACTGATTACTGATTTACTGCTTTAATGGTATGTAAAATGCAAATTTTAAGTTATAAACATAAATGAATAAATTTTAGTAAAAAACGAAAAGTTTAAAGAAAAAAACAAAATAAATAAAAGTTTTTTGTGATATTATACAAAATATGACTTGAATCAATAATCAATAGATCAATAGATCATTGGAATGTATAAGGAGGGATGATTATTGATTACTGATTACTGATTTACTGCTTTAAGTATGTAAAAATTTTTTAAGTTATTAAACATAAAAAGAATAAATTTTTAGTAAAAAACGAAAAGTTTAAAGAAATAAAACAAAAATCAAATAAAAAGAATGGTATGTTATACAAAAATATGATTTGAATCAATAATCAACTATATCATAGAAAATAATCAATAGATCAGAGAGTATGATTCATGGAGTCACTGTATTACTCTTACTGATTCAAGGTTATGAAAATAATGCATATTTTGTACTTTAAATGGAGAGAATAAATTTTGAAGTAAACAAAATAACCGAGGGTAGAAAATTAAAAAAATAAATAAAAGGTTTGTTTATTAATACAATAAGAGACTTGAATCAATATATCAAGATCAATAGATCAATAGATCCCACAAAACTAATGAGTAGGGACGGCAGGGTTATTTACTGATTACTATTGCAGCTTAACTATTGGCATTTTGCATATCGATAGACTAAAAACATAAAGAAAATAAATTCTACTTAAAACAAAAGTTAAAGAAACAAAACAAAAAATAAAATAAAAAGTTTTTGGATTGTTAAAAAACATATGGACTGAATCAATAGATCAAAGATCAATAGATCAATACTCAATAGATCAATAATCACACAAGCATGAGGGTATGGAGTTTGATTTACTATTTACTGATTTACTGCTTACAGTATGGAAAAAAGTAAATTTTTTAATTATAAACAGAAAAAAAATAAGTCTGTCGAGAATACACAAAGTTAAAGCATATTATAAAAAAAAAATAAATTTATAGCTAAAAAACGAAACAGTGATTATAATACGAAACAATAAAATAAATAAAGTTTAGTATACACCACAGTACTGAATCAATAGATCAATAATCAATAGATCAATAAACATATTAGATCAGGAAGGGATGAGGTATGGAGGGCAGGTTTATTACTGATTACTGATTTACTGCTTAAGTAGGTGTTATGCAAAATTTTTTAATTTATAAACATTAAAAAGAAAAATTAGTAAAAACAAAATGTTTAAAGAAAAACAAAACATAAATAAATAAAATTTTTGTGTTATTTATTACAAAAATATTACTTGAATCAATAGATCAATAATAATAATCACAGAAAGTTATAGGTATGGAGGGCAGTTTGCTCACTATTTACTTATTACTGCTTTAAGCGTATGTAAATATGCAAATTTTTTTAAGTATAAACATAAAGAAAAATAAATTTTATAAAAACAAAAATTAAAGCAAATAAACAAAAAAGAATTAAAATTTATAGTAAAAAACGAAAAAGTATATAAACAAACAAAAAATAAATAAAAGTTTGGTTTATGTTATACAAAATTGACTGAATCAATAGATCAATAGATCAATAGATCAAATTAAGACAATAGAATCTATGGAACGGGTATATGTAGAGGGCAGTTTGATAACATTTACTGAATTATAACGCTAAGGTAGTAAATATGCAAATTTTTTAAGTATAAACATAAAAAATTTAAAAAAAGAATAATTTTTAGCGTAACAACCAAAGATGGGGTCACCAAAAACCCATAAAAACGACTGTTAAAAGGAACATGTAAAAAATCTTTTATGTAAATTATACCAAAGAGAAGTGTAGACTTGCAATCAAGAGATCAATAGAAATCAATAGATCAATAGATCGTGAATAGATCACCAGAAGAGGATTGAGAGGTATGAATAATAATAAAGTAGAAATTGTTAAAGACAGAACTTAAATGGTTATTTTTCCCGGTTGGAGTAAAATATACATATTTTTGTATTGTTAGATTAAAACATAGAAAAACAATTAAAAAATTTATAGTAAAAACAAATTAAAAAATGTTTAAAGAAACAATACAAAATAAATAAAATTGTTGAAGCTTATATTAATACAATAAATTAATATTTGAATCAAAATAGATAATTAGATCAATAGATCAATATATCAAAATGTCATGGAGGTGGCTGGATTTTAGTTTGATTTACTGATACTCGATTTCTGCTTTAAGGATTTGTAAGAATACAATTTTTTTAAGTTAAAACAAAATGTTGGGTAAAATTTTAGTAAAAAAACGAAAAAGTTTAAAGAAACAAAACAAATAAATAAAAGTTTTTTATTATATTATACAAAATATGACTTTGAATCAATTAGAATAAAATAGAAAAGATCAAATAAAAATTATAACAAGAT
>JABUQX010105918.1:0-15000 GCA_015478945.1 Trachelipus rathkii | reverse complement strand
AAAAGCCCTGTTGGCAAAAAGTTTTTATTATTAGAATTATTATAAATTTATATTTTCTTTTGAAATCACATTTTCAAATAAGTCTAACACCCTTATTTGAAGGTGACCTTCGGATGAAGGCGCCTCAGGGTCATGGCAAAATTTTTTTCAAAGTTACTTTGAGGACTTTAATAATTGTTTTCCTCTCTCAAAGTTAACATCAGTTATGAATTACCAATTTTTATATTATCACTATTTTAACTGAACGCGAATGTGATCTGAAAGTTATCTTTAAATTATTATTATTATTATTATTTTATCGCCAGCGAGTGAAAAAGAGAGAGGCTGTATTTTTATATTACTTTTATTATTATTATTATTATTATGACTGAGTTTTGAACAGCATTTTGAGTAGATGGATTTTTAAAAATATTAATATTATTTCGATTTATATTAGCTGTTTGTGGTGTATTATCATTATTATTATATTTATATATTATTTTTGTTTTGTACGTTCCCAAATAAACTTAAAACATTTATTTGGTAGCGATTTTCGGAGGAAGTCGCAGGCCTTACATACAGGAAATTTCCATTTTTTTTTTGGGACTCTGAAATTTTTAATTTTTAGGCCTGATAAGGTATTTTTAATATTGTATTTTCTATAAGTTTTCAGGAGGTTATTATTATTTATGAATGTATATTATGCAATCAATTTATGTCTTTAGGATGGTATTCTTTTTCTTTGAAATATTTTTAATATTGTATTTTCTATAAGTTTCAGGAGGTTATTATTATTTATGAATGTATATTATGCAATCAATTTATGTCTTTAGGATGGTATTCTTTTTCTTTGAAATATTTTTAATATTGTATTTTCTATAAGTTTTCAGGAGGTTATTATTATTTTTGAATGTATATTATGCAATCAATTTATGTCTTTAGGATGGTATTCTTTTTCTTTGAAATATTTTTAATATTGTATTTTCTATAAGTTTTCAGGAGGTTATTATTATTTTTGAATGTATATTATGCAATCAGTTTATGTATTTAGGATGGTACGCTTTTTCTTTGAAATATTTTTTTATAACTTTCTAGTATGTATTATTTTAAACACAAATTTTTTATTTCTCTCTGAGTTTTTTTGAGAAATGCATTATTTAAGTTGTATGTATAAATTTCTTTCTTTTGAATACATTTTAATAGGTTATTCCCTCCGAGTTTTGAGGGAGATATTATGTAAGTTTTTATACATTTTTAAGGTTTTCCTCATCGTATATGAGAGGGTGGTATGTACACTAATAAGTTAGATTTAGGTTGTGTTTCATAGGAGGGTGAAATTGGTATATCCTCCTTGCAATAAAATGGTTATTTTAGACGGTATGATATGTACTACAGGTTTAGGTAATTTATTATTAACGAGGTATAACAGGACCGGTAATTTTGGTCCTCAATTTTTATGAATTTTATTATATTTTTGGTCCTCGTTCGTTATGTAAGTTTTATTTATGTTTTTGAACATGTTGTTCTATCACGATTTATTTAACCTTTTTTGAATGGACCCGGTAATTCGGTCCTATCTAGGTAATGTTCATAACCCATGAATAATTTATTTTTGGGAATTTATTTTAGGTTGATTACAACAGTTTTTAACAGTGTTATAAAGGACCGTCATTTTGGTCCTCAGTTTTATGTATGTTCTGTTTTGGTAAATCCTTTCTTTAATGTATCGTTAGTAAAATTTGGGTTTCGTATATTTTTTTATTTTTTTGATTACAGTATTTTTGTTCCTCAAATTTTTATTTATAACATTTCATGGATTTGAAAATTTGTGTGTTGATAGCTATGAATGTAGTTAAATTGGTGTATTATAAGTGGCTGAAAATCATATATCCACCATGTCCATACCGTAATATTTTTGTAGAGTATATAAAGTTTTTTTGAGCGGTGTGCCTATTAATTTTTGAGTTTTATGAAACCTTATGTATATTTCACTATTTATATTTTTCTTTGTCTATTATTGATTTCATTTTTTTGTACTTTTAGGCAATCGGGATTGAGATTTGAAAATAAAATTTTATTGGAAAAGCTTGTTTGTTTGCGCAATTAACCCCAAGGCATCATTAGCATTTATCCCAGAAGTAGATTTGGGAGAGTGGCGATCCTCTTCACTCTGGAGTTACCTCAAGAAGTTTGTGAAAGAATCTCGCAAGACATATACCTCCGATTGCCAGTCTGAAGTCGCAGGAACAATAGCACATATAGGTTAGTCATAAAACTCACGTTTCTAAAAGTATAAAGGCTAATTTCAATTTTAACAGATATTTTTGAATTAATTTTTTCTTTGTGTTGCTGGATATTTGTGAGTAAAGACTTTGTCTTATTCTTAGCAGTAAATTAGGATATCAGAATCTTGGGAAGTGTATTTTGTGTACTAATCTGAAGTGCAGACAACCGGGGATTACATTACATTGTTCAGTGTGGATGGCATATGATGTATATGCTATTTATGACCATGATTTGTTTTATTGTCATACTCAATGTTAGGATGATAAACAATAAAACAGTTTACTTTTATCATTTCAGAAATTTTGGTTCATTCTGCATATGAAGGATATATAGATAATTCTTTAGTTCAATGTAAGTAAGATGACCACACATACACTGGAAAGAGCTTGTTAGCGTGTGTGTGAAATCTGTGCACCAGAAACCCGATATATATTAAATCAAGAAACTCTCTTAGATCTTTTGAGATATTGAAAGGAACAGTTCAGAGATCATGCAAATAATCAGATGGAGTTTCCAAAAATCTTTCTCGAGAGAAACGGAGGGGAGAAATTTTGATGACCTTACGTAATATGTTAAAAGAATTCCACCTCTTGATAGTTTTGTTACGATATTTCTAGACTGTGTATTGGACAGTTCAAGCATATAATACTCTCATGAGCGTTTGATCATTGCCGAGATATTGTATTACAGAAGATGGTTCTCAGATGGTAACTTACAATTTTTAAATGTTTTATCAATCAATTGTACTCACTGAAAAATATAATTTGTTTCAGTTTCATTAGATGTAAACAATTACAATTCTTTATGCCGGATACCGACAGAATATGGTTGTATCATAAGTAGAATTATAACTCAAGAGTGGGTTCAGAAGGTGCTAAAACATTGTAATAATCAAAAAAATCAATTACTATCATCTCCCATACGTGTGAGACTGATTATCTATAATCTAGATAGAATGATTTAGATGGCGTTTTTATTTTTATGAATAATATTCAGTAGAATGTAATATAGACTGTTGAAAGGATAAACCTCACAAATCTAGAGAACTCCTGTTATTATTTTGATAACTCCAGATATCTAGGACTTTTGTAGAAATGCTATCATATTTGGAAAAATCTCATTCGGGATGTTGAGAAAACCCATGTTTCGTCTTACACATTAGTTCTATTAGGATAATTAATCGTTGAAATTAAGAATGTCACTAAGGCATCTTACGATAATAATTGATGGTGCATCAAATGTTAAAATATAGTTCTGTTAATGGACCACAATAGATGTTATTTGGAGGAGGAGTTTATCATCATAACCATGGTTTTATTACTCAAACCAATAATTTTAGATATTCACAGATGACACAAATATCAGTCTAAATGCTCACTCGACAGGTGTTTGTCTCTGGGATATTTGGTTATGAGTGTAGACAGATCATTGCCCTCAGACCACTCAGTGATCAGCATGTACATCTTTAGACTTTAGGCTATATACAGAAGAATTGAGACCAGTGTACCATGGGAGTGATTTTGTCAAAAAAATGTAGAATCTGTCTCAAATCTGTGGCATGAAGATAGTTAGAAGTATATGTGTGGGTCAAAATAGACGACAAGCTCTGCAAGATACCATAACCAGCTCACATTCACCAGACATGCACCTTCAGTTAAGAGATAACATAATATCTTCTTTTTCCATTTCAGCTTTCTAAGTATCTGCCGGGATATTTGATAAATATGTAGCATTCTGAAGAAGGATAAACACTTGATAGACTATTAGCAGGGATCTATGGTTTATAAATAATATTTATTGAAATAAATACTTTCAACCCTGGAGGTTATCATTGTTTCCAAGCATATAATAAACAACTAGGTTAAGTTAAAATATTACCTTTCATTTTAGTGCTAAGATTGAGTATGTGTTGCGAATAAATGCATATTTTTAGAAATAGTTGTTTCATTTTTCCCAACTTTCAATATCAATAAGCCAGGATATATCTTATTTTTAGGCAAATAATACGCAAATGACGGCTGCTAGACGGGATATGTAATAGGAAGCAAGAAGAAGGACTGTAGCGTGAGTAGAACATGACTTAAAAATGGAAAATCCACCCTCAGAGCTTTCCTCACAGGGTTAACCCTATTGCCCATTTTAGTAATCCTAGGATGTGGGATAGGAACCCTTCTCAAGCTACAACCGCAATTGCGGACAGTGAAAGTAGTAGTAATATATATGACATAAGTCTGGATGATTCCAGTTTAGCACAAAATGCCGCATATAGGAGGGAAAATGAGGAAAGTAATGAAAGTGTATGCATTGATATTGATCTTGCTTCAACGCAGATGAAGCATAGGGAAGGAAATAGAGAGATGGAGAAATGTGATACAATATGCACCGAGGATGCGAAGGTTAAGAACAGCGATGCTGTAGGCATCTCCCATAACACTCTTAGGCATGATATTGGCTATGGGACAGCAATAAACAGTTTGGATGGTGAAATAGAGGTCAGAAAGACTTTCAACCCCTACAGACGGAATAGAATACTAAGTAGAGCACATGACAAAAGTAATATATCTAGCATAGCACACCCTAGAATAGATAATATTACCCCAAATTTACTTTTAGATAGGGATTTAATTGTAAATGAAAATTGCAAATTGAGCCTAAATTTTAAACCCTTTCAGCATAGGTTTCAAAACTCTTCCTCTACTTCTGTTATTTTATCTCCATTCCAATTTAAAGATTCCACAAATTCTTTCGCTATGTTGTTGAAAAACTATGATCTCTCCCCACCATTAATTTCTAATATAGATTTCTCTTTACCTTCTAAGACCGCCCAAATCATTCCAGACGAGAATCTCTCTCAGTGCACTCCACCTCCCCCTCCCCCTTCCACTCAAAATGACTCCTCAGATACCATTTTAAATTTTAGTGAGGCATTGTTTTCAGACTCTTTATTAGATACTCACACTCATGTTTCTGTGCAAGATAGTTTACCCTCAGAACCATCATTTGATAAATATTTAGAGCCTCACCCTCCATTTAGTTCCTCTCAAGTTGAAGTTTTCACTTCTAATCAAAATATGAGCTCTCTCTCTCCTCCTAAAGTAGCAACTTATTCCTCTTCTTTCACAAATGGCGCAGTTCCATTTTCAAACGCAGAACCACCCATTATTAATTCACATTTAGAGAAAAAAGAATCGATCCACACACCCCCACAGAACATAAATTTTACATCTCATCAACAAACTTCTTTCTCAACACCTGATTTTTCAAATCCTTCTACTCAAACCACACCTGAAATAAACTCTAATATCACTTTATCTCAAACCAAATCATCTTCTTTTTCAACTTCAAGCACTAAACACAGTAGTTCTCAAAGCACTATCCCACCGGAGCTAACTTTGTCTTCATCATTTGCAAACAATACAAACATAATCAAAGATGAAAAGGCAACATATCACTCGCTCATAGGACCCGCTTATTTTCTAGATACTGATATATCTTTTGACTCTTATACCTTACACAATAAACGCTTTTTGGTCGACAGCGGATCAAACTCCTCTCTCATTAGACATTCCCTCATCTCAGAATTAGAAAGCAAATATGCCCTTAACATCCCCTTAACAAAAACTCAAATTGTTTTGAAGTCGATTACCGGGGACATATTCAATCAAATAGGTACGGCCATTTTGAATATTCACATTAAACACATAACTGTACCAGTAAATTTCATTGTCATTGACGACTCTCTTTGTGGCTTCAAAGCCGATTTACTTTTAGGTACAAATTTTTTAACTCAGCCAAATATTAGGTTTGAAGCTCACAAAAACACTATCTCTATTATGTCTGATACAGCTTACATATCTATGCCTCTCATTCCTATATACCCACAACGTCAAAGCCTTCCTAAACCTCAGGTAAATCACAACACTTCCTTGCCTCTATATCAAAATGAATCAACCTTTGCAAATGATATTATGATAGACACAGATACCATATACAAATTAAGCATTATTGACAATGTCACTCTTGATCCTTATTCAAAGACCACACTGTCTGTAAATGCTCTTTCTTTAGCCTTCACACCCCCTCCTGACCACCTCATCTTGGCTTCTGAAAAGTCATTCCTCCATAATTGTATATTTATCGGTAGTGTTATGAGCTCTGTTACACAGGGTCAGGTCCTTTTGGATATTATAAATATGTCCGCCGCACATCACACTTTGCAAACAAACTCCTTTTTGACAACAGCAAATCCTCTTTTTACCCTTGATACCCCCTTGGAAACTTCACATGTAAATTTAGCAACCTCCTCTAAAGGTCTTTCTGCAGCGAAACTGCGGAAAACTTATAAAGAAATCGTTCAAGAGTCTTTTAAAAATGAAGAAGACGAGTGTGCAACACTTACAGATCCACAGCAACTGGAAAATTTATTGGACCTTTTGGTCAAGTACAAAGATATTATAGCTTTAGAAGATGATGAAGTACCAATCTGTCCGCTAATGAAATTTAAAGTGACACTCAAAGACGATGCGCCCAAGGTATTGTACCGACCACAATACCGCCTCCCGCACAGGTATTTAAAACACATCGAAAATTGGGTGGAAGATTCCCTTCACAAGGGGTACATCAAACCCATTTCAAGCGAACACTCGGCACCCCTGCTGATCATTCCAAAAAAGAGCGGTGATCTACGTGTAGTGGTGGACTATAGGCTCATTAATTCACATACTATTTTGACGAGGTTTCCGTTGCCATGCATTTCAGATATTTTGAGCTCTCTAGGTAACAGTTGCCTGTTTACCTGTGTCGACCTCAAAGATGGTTACAACACAATGGAAATTGAGGAAGAGACACAACCGCTACTTGCTTTTAGAACTACTAGAGGGCAGTATTGCCCCACTCGTTTAAACTTTGGGTTAGCCAACGCCCCCTCAGCATTTGCTAAATTAATGGAGTTATGTTTACATAATCTCTTAGGCGACGCTTGCAGAGTTTTCCTCGACGACGTTATTATCATGGGTACTTCTCTAGAAAACCATCTTGAAAACATAAAGAATGTCTTCGATGCATTTCGGAAAAACAGGTTGAAAATGAAACTTTCGAAGTGTAAATTCCTACGAACATCTCTCCTTTTTCTCGGTTTTAAAATCTCCAAAGAGGGCATATCTCCAGACCCTCTAAAACTTAAAACTCTTACAGCTTTCAAGCCGCCAACAAACATCTCGGAAACGCGCAGTTTACTTGGTTTCCTAAATTATTTTTCTCACCTACTGGACGGGTACTCACAAACTATTAAGCCAATTACACAACTCATCAAAAAGAACAGCACCTTTTTCTGGGGTCCCGAGCAAGCTGAGGCTTTTGAAATACTTAAAAACAAGTTATTGTTACAGCCACAGTTGTGTTACCCAGACTATACCAAACCCTTTTTCATCAACACTGACGCTTCAAACATTGCTCTGGGAGCTGTTTTATTTCAACTAGATGACAACAATAAGGAAAAACCGCTCTCCTTTATCTCTAGGTCTCTTTCTAAAGCGGAAACAAATTATCATACTCTGGAGTTGGAAGCTCTGGCGATTGTGTTTGCACTGCGCAAATTCCGTAACACCATTTTTGGTTACGAGGTGACTATCATTACCGATAACCAACCTTTGATTCATCTCATCAGACACAAACAACTCTCTGGGAGACTCGAGCGGTGGAATTTATATATCCAACATTTTAATCCTACAATAATTTATAAACAAGGAAAACTGAATGTAGTTCCTGATTACTTAAGCCGAAATCCCCCTCCTCTAACGTACACGCTCACTCAAAACACAATTCTCCCAAAAACAAGCTTTCATCTAACAAAAGAAAACTTTGTGAGAGAACAAAAGGCCTGCGATAGACTGAAAGATCTTTATGATTTTGCCAAGCCTCTGCTCTCTCACAATAAACCTCTTCAGCACCAGGACGTTACGGCTGACACTTTTCCGCACGTCCTCATTGACGATATTTTACATTATGCAACACAAGATGGCACATTCTTACTCCAGGTACCTGACTCAATGATCCATTCTATCATTGAGTTTAACCATGACTCTCTCCCATCTGGACATTGTGGTATTGAGAGAACAGTGTATAGAATCAGGGAAAAGTACATATTTCCTAAACTCTATACTCTGGTGAAGGAATATTGCACAACTTGTGTCTCATGCCAGAGAGTTAAAGGTAACAAGCCAAAGATTGCTGAAATAAAGAGTTACCCTCTCCCGCTAGAGCCATTCTCGAGACTTCATCTCGATGTGCTGGGCCCCCTACCTACCTGCAAAGAGACAAAGGCAAAATACATCTTAGTTATGAAAGACAGCCTTACAAGGTACGTTGAGCTAGTGCCTCTAATACAGCACACAGCTAAAGATATAGCACAGGCATTGCTAGAAAGAGTTATATGTCGACATAGTACACCAGAAATAGTAGTCTGCGACAGGGCCCCAGAACTAACTTCTACCTTCTTCAAAGAGATTTGCAAGCAGTGGGGTGTAAAAGCAGTAAACATCGTCGTTCGAAGACCAGAAGCTAACGGTCTCTCGGAGAGAGAAATGTTGAAGATTGCAAATCATTTGAGACACTATGTCAACTCGAACCACACAGATTGGGGTAAATTAATTCCTTTCACTCAAATTGCAATAAATTCCACTTTTAACTCTTCTATCGGTTGCACCCCACATTTCTTATTGTACACGTACAACAAACGTCTTCCATGGGATCTTCCTAATTACATCTCTCCTTTTACTAAAGGATCAGAACCTCAAAAACCCATTCATGAATATATACAAACTCTTGCTGAAAGAGCTAATCTCATTCGAGACCAGGCTCGCCACCATCTTCAACAAGAGACAACAACACAAATGAATAAACAACATAAGAAGGCAACTTCAACTCTGATTAGAGTTGGCGATTATGTGTTTGTAATTGACGTAAAGAGACCAGGGCAAAGTCCGAAATTGTTTTCGAAGTGGACAGGCCCGTTCTTGGTCAAACAGTTAGTTCATTTCAATAAGTTACTTTTGCAATGTTTAAAAACTTCAAAAACTTTTATTGTGCACAGGGATAACATAAAAATAACTAAACTTAGAGCTAATGATCACATTGATACTACCAAACCAAAAAGTGATCTTGTACCATCTAATAAACCCCCTCCTAATATAGTTCAAATTCAACCCCCTCCCCCTGCCCCTCCAATTCCTAACACCATCTATTTTAAGAGACAACTTCCACCTTCCTTGCAATCACCACAGAGAAATCTTTTACCTCCCCCCCCTCCTTCCCCACCTCAATCTGATTCAACTCCCCTACCTCAAACTTCTCATCATCCACCTAAATCTCCTTCTCCTCCTTCACCACCTTCCCCTTCACCTAGTTCTCATCTACCACTTCCTTCAACTTCTCATTCAACTCCCCCGACTCAATCTCATTCAAAATCTACCTCCCACGCCCACCTACCAAGCCCAAGGAAAAACTTCTTTTTCTCCCCCTCCCCTCCAAAGAGAATGTCCTTTAAAGGTTTTCCCACCAACATACCCCCTAGATTATCTTTTGATGAATCTCCACCATCACAACCTTCAACACCTCACATTCAACCTTCAGCACCTCACTTTCAGCCTTCAGCACCTACCTTTACAGCCTTCAGCATCTCAAAGTCAACCTCCAACACCACCCCCATTACCTCCAAAATATCACTTCAAAGTAACACATCCGATACCAACTCCACGCCCACCACCACCACCTCCACCTATCCCACAAGAACCTTTACAACCTCCCCCATCATTCCCACTCCCTTCCCCTCAAGACACAATTCCTATCCCCCCATCCACGCCTAGAAATACATCACCCCCTTCCCCACCAGATAACAGATCTAGAGATCACACCTTTGTCCCAAATTTCCCAATGAGAAACACTAACATCCCTCATCCCATGGCTTTAAGGGACAGACACCAAAGAACAATAACTAGAGGTGGCAGACAATATTATTTACCACCACAACAAAATATTCCTCGAGGAAGAGGTTTTCCACCAAGACATCACAAGCCGTGAATATTTATTTAGTTTTCTTTTAAAAACCCCCAAGGGGAGAACAATTTATACATTTACACCAATGTATAAATATAAAAACATATTAACAACACTTTTTAAAAATAGACATTTTAAAATATGCAAAATAGGAAAAGTTAAACCCATTTTCCAAGAATTAAGATATTTTTTTTACAACAAAATATTGAAACGAAAACCATCTCTCACAAAATTTTTTTTCATATATTTTCTCACAGGAATCATGCATGCAATTTGGTTCTGCTTTCCAATATTATTATCAACTTCCTTTGCTCTGGAAAAAGAAATCAAATATGAAATACATCCGGGATTCATAGCAAAACAAATAGGACAGATCAAATTCATTCACTGTCCAAATCTTAGAAAGAATACAATCAGCCAGACTTAAGAGTAGACTCTACAAGGAGGAAGAACGTAGCTGACCAACAAATACAAAGACGGCTATAAGCAAAAAAATCGATAAAGCAGTTTACTGAGCGTGCTTGGGGCCCTACAACTAAATTTTTCATCAATTCCGTATTTGCCAAAAACCGGGATGTATAGAAGGTAAGGAGATTTTCTCGACCAAGGGGATGGAAAAATATAACCTCCCCGCAAGAAATTAAGTGAAGAGGTATATACTGTTGGTAGAAGTATAACACAAGGTTATTGGCATGACGAGGAGTGCAGGGAAAAAAATTCTTAGCTTGCAAGAAAAAAGATCCCTGCCGCGGTTTCTAATCTCATGTTAAAAACCTCAGCCTTCAGCACACACCCCGTAAGGAGACAAGAAGAAAATCAAAAAAGACAGGTTCTTAGATGGAAAGAGTAGGCGGGCCGACGTAACGCCTTTACAATACGATCGGATACTTCGATCAGAATCACACCGCAGCAGACTATCATGGATGTCAGCCAAATTTATCAGATCAGGGCGTGGTGCGAGATATACCTACTTTAAAAAAACGCCGCCACCTAACCCGAATGTATTGGTGTAGATGGCATCAAGTCCATTTCTATCTTATGAATCAAACAGTAGCAAATAGAAGAACGGATAGTGAAGCGGTTGCCGTGTTAAGACTACTAAGATTCCGGAGATAGTACACATAAGTAAATTAAATGGTGTTTACACAATATAATAGCGAGTGAGCAGGGATTCGTGTATGTCCACTTGGCTTATTTCAATTTGTTTATGGCATGGGACTTATAAGAAAGAATCTAGAGATGGGGTTGCAGGAAAGGGGTTAAATAGATGGCATAGAAATGAGGTGAGTGGTAGTAGGGTGCCCAATACTCTACTTATATGCGAGTGTGTATTGGACTTTGAGTGTATAGGGTATGTATCTGACAGTTTGAGAGGATAGGTAGAGACGATTTGCAGGGTGTGTTAAAGAGGGGTCTTGAAGAAACGTTGATAAGAGGTAAGTAAGGTGTATGTGAGGACCAGTACCTCGTGCTTGAAGTATTATTTATAGCTTGGACGAGCAGCTGAACAAGTGTCTGAGTTTTTAAAATATTTAGGATATGTTGGACGAAAACACGAGAATCGTGAAATGATGCAAGGAGTGTAAGTAGAAAATTGTGAATGGCCCAGGAAGGTTGCTGTAGCAACTTAAAAATCTGTGTGAATGTGTGAGAAAAGGGAACTAAAGTCTTGAGTGCCGCTAGCGTTTACAAATGAGGGTTGAATTATATGTATGATTCCCGTTAAGTAATGTATAGTAGTAGCGGGTAGGAACATGTGGTGATAGACTAAAGAAGGATATATAGATTTATACAATTACAATAGTTCAATGCTGTTCCACAGAACTTTCCAAACACTATGCGACAATTTAGCGTGTCGTTGTTTATATCGGAGCTTTATGGCGCTTTATTGCGAACAAGTGAGCGAGAAATATCGAACAATATTTGAGAATGAATACTCAGAAGATATTCTATTGTTTCTTGTAACAATGCTAAAATGAGAAGACTTAAATAGATAAAGTACGTTGACGATGGCTTTTTATTGATCACAATTTGACGCATCAATGAATCTGTCATACTCTCGGTTGCTACAGCGAGAATGTATAGTGTGGTGTGTTGATTCAGCACCAGGCTGAGGGAGACGAAGATACTAAAAGTGTTTCTGTCTTTTAAGTAAACAAAAACTAATGTCTGAGAGAGAGAATGTGAATTTACAGAGGCGAGAAGAAAGGTACATTATAGGAGTGAATGGCGGGGTTTTGTGAAGAGGTATAGTTGTGGCCCACTGGCAGCGGAATGACCGCTACATTGGCGATACTGCAAGTGAAGGTCCATACCAGTCTGTGAAGCTCTATAGGTAGATTTTTCTGACTGCCCGCACGAGTTCGCACTAGTTAGCTATAAAGATAGCGGTCAAGCTGGTTTTCTTTCTGAGACTATGTCCTTAACTTCTTTCTATTTATTCTTTCTGTTTCGATGCACTGTCAACGCACCTTACCCACCCACAAGTCTTTGGAGGAAAAAATAATAAAGTCGGGATGTATGAATATAACTTATACTATTTCAAAATATTATATATATATATATTAACAAATTAATAATATATAATATACTATATAAAGACTCATATCATCTGATATAATTCATACTATATATAATGTAATATATTCAATAATTATAAAATAGATATGTAATTTCAGAATTTCTCAAGAAATCCTTACAGTGAAGAGCAATTTAAACTTAATAGCTCGGAAGAATTCTTTTGCACACATTCTCTAACGACATGGATTATTTTTATTAATTTATGATATTATTATTATTATTATTATTATATTATTCATTATTATTATTATTATTATAGTTTATTGTATCTTGATTTGTAATTTGTTCTATAAAATTACATGAGATAATATTTGTAGAAGCAGTATAAAAGTTCCGATAAAAAGCGGTTGTGAACGATGATGAAGGTTGGTGATGGAAACTCGTCTAATTCATCGCATGACATATTAGCAGTTCACGCCTTTAACCACTTCCTGAACAAAAAGTAGCTTTTGATATTTTTATAGTTTTTAATTAATACGAAGTAATAAAATGTATTCTTTGTTTCGGTATGCACAATTTGTATATCTTATAATCTACAAGGGGATAATATTATCATATGATTGTAGGTAGTGAATTTGCATTTTAAGTTTGAGACTTTCCATTTCTCTCGTATTGCTCTCTCTATTATTTACTCACGACTTCTTTGCCTCAGTGAACTTTTTTTATTTTATCATGTCGCTATTATTTTTTTTTTATTGCAGGAACTAGTATGACTCTTCAAATGTCCGCGTGCAAGAAAAGCGGAAAAAATGTAAAAAATGATGATGACCATCTTCATAGGTTCGTTTGTATTCGCCATAAGTACAAGTGCCTTCACCAGAGTTATCTCTCCAACTGAAGAAAAAAATCATGCTACAAGTCTTACGTTGACCCAGGACGAAAAAGAAATGCTGACAAATCTAAGAAGTTAAAGTAGATAACTAAATACACAAAAATAGATCTATGAAGAAAGCTCCTCCCCATTTTATGTTAGAAAAACAAACTTTACTAGATTCGCTTCGAATCAGTTCTGCCTTCTAGTTACAGACTTGGCTTCTCACTTAAAACCTTCAGAACCAAAGTGTCGATCAATCCAAATCGAAAGGAGACCCCAAAAAAGAAAACTCTGGAGCATCCTTCTCCTGATCTTAGAAAAAACAAATAAAGCTCTCCTAATAAGGTTAAACAAGGTAATCTCTCAAGAACAAGATCCGAGGTCATCCCACAGTTAATTAGATACGAAGTCTTGTGCCGTTTTTCCCATCAATCTTCATTTATAATATACTATCCTGACGCCGTTCAGTAGGGAAAAGTGGGGAAAAAAAGGAAGGAAAACGCCCAAGAAACATTAAAACCACTCACTACCTAAAATCTGCCTATTTCAGTTATGGAACCCCTTGCATCTATTGAAAACATTCAAAAAACAGCAGACCCCAAAACTCTACATCCACCAACGACCAATTACTTCGCTCTCCAAGCCCGGTTGAACTTTTTTTCTACAATTCCTACTTTCTCCTCGTCTTATAATCCAAAGAAAAATCATCACCCCTACATACTTATCCGACCATCATACCCTTCTCCGAAGAAACCCCTTATTGGAAGCTTTCAACATTCATATTCCATCTTGTCCAACAAACTTTTTCAATGACACTTATTTCTAGAATATTTAGAAATTCATTACTGCATAATCCCCCTATCCATGATTACTTTTTTAAACCATAAAAACATTAAAAATTTACCTACAGCACAAGTCTTTCAGAAGATATTTGCAAGCACTCAAACGATAATTACATTTTGCTTTCCTTCAAATCTTATACATCAAATAAATTATCAAGATTGTATCTTGTGCCATACTTTCTAAACCCAACACTACATTCCTGTAATTATAATAATCTTACCGACTTACCCAAATTACACTTAGTACACTCTTTGTAAAGTTCAAACTATACTTTTAATTCTCCTTCTCCTTTCTCTATAACCGCCTTCGCGGACCCAGGTCCTTCGTAAAAAGTTCGCCCTAAATTGATAAAATCAAATGTTTTGCTCACTCCATTGAAGTATTTGCATAGGCAACTTTATAGTATCATGGTTATTATTAGTGGCTGGTGCAATTAATCGAATTAG